>APFE030009364.1:0-27264 GCA_000404065.3 Pinus taeda
ATAATTATTAATTATAATAGAGGATATTAAGTAATTAAAAATCACTGTAAAAGGCAAAATTTTTGACCCAAATTTTAGTTAAAATTTTCATTCGTGAAGAGATTTCGAAAACATAGGTAAAAATTTAAGAAAAAAAAATCGCTAAATAAACTAATCTATATGTTTGACAATGAAATCTAGCTATGGTGTGGCCTATTGCATTAACTATGATAACAAACATGAACTATCATAGATAAAACACATTTTTTTTCAGAATTGCTTTTATAATATAAGAAACACAATAATACAATTGCCTCTACTTAACATTGGGTCCTTAATACAAGAAATATAGTAATACTAATGAGTCAATGCTTTATGTCTCATGGCTTGGCTTGTCCATTCAAGATTCACTGCTCTTCATATATTGAGAATTAGGAAGAAAATGGCACTCCACTTCTTTCCTTAGCACGTGATTAAGAGTGGCTGAATCAAGATTTCAAAAAATGCAGAATCCAAAGAATCAAAATAATCAATATGACCTTAATAACATAATATCCAAGATCAGAGGCTTTCAACCTACTCCAATATTATTAATGTAACATTTTTATGGGAATCAACTAGATGATAATTTATTTTTCTTAAAATATAATCTTTAGCCATCAATATTATCTTCCTAGAGGAGTTTTTGTACAAATCCATTTCCATACAAATACAAGTAAAGGTGTTAATATGTTGTTGCATTCTTTCTTTACTTTTTTCTCTTAAAATGAAACTTACCAATATCATTTCCACTCTCTTTCAACTAGTCAAAATTCTAAAATTGGAAAAAAGTATGAAACCTTATTCATATTATTGATAAATAAAGGGAAGAGAGTCCAGATGTCCATTATGTATGGACACTTTTGCAAGCATCATTAGATTTCTATTCAATATTATTTCATAGAAAAGGTGTGTAGTGTTACAAGTTGAAAGGCCTCTTGTAAGGGTTTCCAAATTAGTAAATACACTTTCTCAATTACAAATGAAATTATATTTTCAATGTAAAACACTATAATTACATATATCAAGTAATATTTTCTCCTCGACAGATTTATCCTTTTTTTTAGATAAGGGAGGACCCCATATCTAAGAATGCTTAGTTATTTTGAGATAAGGGAGGACCTCATATCTAAGAATGCTTAGTGAAATGTGGCTTCACTGGATAACCGTTTTGGAGATTTATAGGTATAGCAATAAATGAACCCAATTAGAGATCCATCACTAGTGGCAAAGGTCTATGGGATGAAAACACAGTAGAAGCATTAGAAATATGGTTGAAAGATCAAGAGGTATAAATATCAAAATCACATCAACCTTTGCCTTCATTTTGTGGGTAGTATGACTAACTAGGAATGAAGGCCTATTCCAAGTAGCATATATATAACCATACAAGGTCTCTTGCATCTTAAATGAGCTATGTATTATTTGAGAAACTAGTAAAGGTGAAAATCTATTGTTGTTATAGATTCGATAACAAAAACATCAAACATTTATGGGTATTTTAATGACAAATTTAAAATATCCAAGTACATGTGGAGTAGGAGATACTTTATTGTAATCATCTAAATGTGTTTTCCTTCTAGAAAAAATATACGTTATGCACATTAAACTTCAAAGAGTCCAATTCATTCATCATTTATGGTACCACATGTAAATTCAAAACGTAATATTTAGCCATCAAAATATCTAACACAAAACTTATCTCTTCTCCACTATATAGTTCATAATGAATTGGAAACTTATCTCTTCTCCACTATATAGTTCATAATGAATTGGAACTATAGTTCTACCCTATGTATGTAAATGAGCTTCCTAGAAGTAGTACTTTTGGTGCATTTTTTAACACTATAGGAGAACTAACCCCTAAAAGGAAGTGATTTTGATGGTGTGTTGGGAATTGTTTTGGGAAATTACCTTCCACTTTCAACCTGAAGAATTTTGGGTTTTGAAGCTCATATAAGAGGCATTTTGGATGAATGGGGAGATCTAATGAATGCCATAAATCAAAGTCCTCAGAGTGTTTCCTTCGTTGTACTTGATATTATTTATAATGAACTTAAAATATCTCTTTTTAATAATTGTGTTGGATACCATGTTCACACCTAACCACACCTCATCCACTTGATTTATTTGAGGATTGGCGCCCCACATGAAGATTCCCCCTTAAATTAAGGGATTTGGTCCCCTCGACCATTTTAGCATGTTTTAAAGTTGCCTTCCTTGGGAAATGCTCCCCTCCTCATGCTTTCCTCATGGCTGATAGTTGGGATAGGTTGTCTTGAGTCATTGTTGCTATTTTAGACCTCCTTTTAGCTTTTCTTAGCCTTTTCTAGTTTTTTACTAGTTTTTTCCTAGTTTTCTAAATTTGACAATTTCTATATAACCACCTCCCTTTGGGATTAGAGGCTTGGTTACTCATGTATTACTATTGTTCATTAATTTAATACATTTATTTTATGGAGTAAATTCTTTTCTCTCCTCTCTTGAATATCAACAAATTACTTGTGTTTAATTTAACTAGAATTCTATATTTATCGGAGTTTCTGTTGGAATTCTACATGGTATCAGAGCTAGTTCGAATCTAATGGATTGTACATGGTTTTATTTGCAGGTATAGATCATTAGGAGGCTCAGCAAGCAGCAATGGATCATCTCTCTTGGCCCACAAAGCTCATTCTAAATCCTTTCAATTACTTCGAATGGAAGACAAAGATCACTCTGCTCCTCCGAAGCAAAGGGCTTTATAGGGTAACAATGGGAATGGAGACTGAACCGACTTCTGCAGCAGAGAAGATCAAGTATTTCAATAAATTATATGAAACAATTGGGTTGATATGCCTATCAATTTCCAGATAATTCCTCTTTCATGTCAGCAGATCCATTACTCCCGATGCGGTCTGGACCACATTGGAAGGACTATTTGGCAAGCAAGATGAAATGAGAGTGCATCTACTAGAGAATGAACTCATATCCCTCATTCCAACTCATTTCAGCAACCTGCAAGAATACTTCACCAAGTTCAAATCCCTCCTTGTTGAACTTGATGCATGTGGAGTCAAGAAAGAGGAAGATCAACTCATCCTTTCGATTCTCTCGAAATTAGGCCCTGAATATTCTGTATTTGTACCATCTTTTCAAGCATCTAAATTGACTCAATAAAAATGGAAAATTCCTCCATTGAATGGCTTCATTGCGACATTGACTCAAGAGCAAGCTAAGTTAGTCCAAATGGGTGCCATCAAGCGTTCAAAGAAACAAGCACTTGCGGCTACTGATGCTCCAAAGAATAGTGGAAGAGACAAGCAAAAAGGGAAGGGTAAATTTAATGAATCAGAGAAGGAGAGACCCATACAATCTTCAGAGAGCTCTTCTTTGCCTAAGGGTAAGAAGAAGAAGGAAAGAACACTTTGCAGCTACTGTTCCAAAGGTTTTCATCCCGAAGAAAATTGCATGAGGAAAAGAATCGATGAGTTGGCTAAGCAATTGCAGTAGCACAATCTCACTGTGCCCGAGAATGCAAAGAATAAGGATGATAACAGAATGAGAGATGGGAGAGGGAGAGCACGAGATGGTCATGCTTTAATGGTTTTCACATCCACTCCATTAGCTTGGATCCTTGATTCATGTGCATTGAACCATATGGCTGCATCAAAAGATGAATTTTCCTCCATCGAAGAAAGCACCAGATCCCCAATTTACTTGGGAGATGCCACACCTGCAAAGGTGTGCAGAGAAGGAATTGTAGACCTTGAAGAGGGTTGCTTCACAAATGTGCTTCATGTTCCCTCGTTGTCCGCAAATCTTCTCTCTATATATCAGATCACTCATTTCGGCTCTAGAAGGAAGGTGGAGTTCACTCCGGACTTTGCAGTGATTAGCGACATTTCCACGGGGCTTACAGCGTGCACATGGAATTGCAGATCACGGTTCTCGTTTGTATTTCTTCTCCCACTTTGTTCCTAAATCTATTAGCGTTGTATTTGTTAAAATTGACAACTAGGGTCAAACTTCATGTGGGTCACCTTATTCATGGATGATAATATTTTTACTAGATTCCTCTCATCGAGAGGTGTCGGATTGATCTAAAGATCATCTGATTCCGATAAGTATTTATGGAGATATGAATTTATTTTGATTATGGAGTAATTGTCAAATTCGGCCAACAACTTATGTAGGCTCAGAAGCCCAACAGACGCATCTATTCAACCCCAACATTTTGCATATAAATACAATGAGTATTCTCCTCATTTTCACACTTCACTTCTCATCACATCTCTCTCTCTCCTGCACAGAAAAAGAGCCTCTTCTCTCTCTTGCGCAAAAAAGAATATCTCTCATACGTGTGGAAAAGGGATGCAGATTTTCGGGATACAAATGAAGAAAGGAACTTTGACCAGCGTTGACCATCATTCTCTCTCTCTGCACTGCGCAGTAGGTGAAGCCGACTCTCTTTGGAAGGCCGCATTTTTTGGTGAAGGAATCAAGGTGATCCGACCTCCAGTTTGACAGATATTGACTGCCCTAGTTTAGGGTTGATCTAGGGTTTGTTGTTGCTATTGTAAATCAGATTTTTGTACTATTTCTCTCTGCTGAATTATTGAAGATAAATGAAGATTTGATCAAAGGGTTTCCCCATATTGGGGTTTGTCCCTAGCTAGCCACCACATCTTGTGTCTCTTGTCTTGGCTTGTTTCTGTCGATCGTTTAATGTTCTATCTGCACTTTAGTTAATGTACATGTGATTACTAATCTGTGGATAATAAGAAAAATAAGTAAATTTCACTAATCATAGAACATACCATAACTTAACATGGTAACGGAGTTGAGGTGAAGACAAATCCCAAGCAAGAGCAAGAGAAATCACCGAAGAGAAGGTTGGCAAGGCTATATAAAAATAACTATGGGGTCCTCAACACACTTCCTTGCTGAAGACAAACTCTGTGAGAAGTCTGACTACCACGGATGGAAGGTGTCTCTTGATCTAACATTAGAAGAACAAGAAGTGTTGGACCATGTGAGAGGCGGAGTTGTTGAGCCTACATCAAATGCATCTGCTGCTGCCAGAAACAAATGGACCAAGGGAGAAGTCAAAGCAAAGAAGATCATCCAGAACTCTATCGACAAGCGCTTGGTGGCCTATGTTTCTGAGCTGAACACATCCAAGGAAATCTACGATAGACTGGTGAGTTTATTTAAAGTTAATGATGCAAATCAAGTTTTGTTTCTTAGAAATAAGCTGAAATAAATTAAGAAGGGAAAAGATGAAAATATGTAAGCATATTTCTTAAGAATCACTGAGTTCAAGAATGATCTCCTATCTATAGGGGAAGTAATTCCTGACAAGGAAATCACACTCACAACTCTTGGAGGACTACCATCTGAATGGTATATATTCAGGACTACTCTCCTCAACAATAATGTAATTCCTGGATTTGAGGAATTAATTGAAAGATGCATTCAAGAAGAAGCTAGGATGGAAGAACAAGAAATGCCCACACTTAAAGGTCATCCCGTTGCCTTTTCTTCTCATGCTAAAAGAAGAAACAATTTCGAGGCTAAATCCAGAGGGAAGGTTGGACCAAAGGGTGGAAGAAAAGGACGATGTTACCATTGCAATAAGCCAGGTAATTATGCAAGGAAGTGTCCTGATAAAAGGAACTCACACCGGGATGATGATAAAAATCCCTCTCAAGGAAATCAAAGAAATGACTAGTCAAATGGCCGAGGTAAAAGGAGTGTTGGAAATCAACGAAGAGGATAGCCATTCAAGAAGGCAAGAAATTCCAAGTATGAATCTAACACTGTTGACAATAAGCAAGATGAATATTATCTACCAGCTGCTCTATCTACCTCTACTCCTTCGGACTCGTTGGGAAATTGGCTTATTGATAGTGGTTCCTTAAGGCACTTCACTGGTTACAAAGAATTTCTCCATAATCTAGTAGAGAAAGAAACCAACCTGGAAATTGTTATTGGAGATAATATGAAATATCTCGTGAAAGGTGTAGGCAATGTCTCTCTTAAATTGAATTAAGGTAATACAATCCACCTACAGGATGTATTATATGTACCTGATTTCAAAAATAACCTGGTGTCCATTTCGGAAATGGAAGACAAAGGCTACAAGGTGGCTTTCAGTGATGGCAAGGTACGTGTATGGAAAAACAATATTAAAGATGCCTTCACTCTTGGGTTTCAAGTTGATTCATTATATCAGGTCGGAGGAAGTCCGCTAGGTGTCATGTCTTGTGACACATCTCTTCTGTCTAAACTATGGCATCGGAGGTTTGCTCACCTTCATTATAAAGTTGTACCTGATGTAAGAAAAATGGTGATCAGGATGCCCGAGTTCAGATTAGAGGAAGAAGGTGTATGTCCCGGATGTGCCGAAGGAAAGCTAAAAAGGATACCATTCCCCTCAAGCCAAAGCAAGACCTCCAATATATTGCAGTTAGTTCACTCAGACATATCTGGTATGATGCTTGTGAACTCCTTGGGAGGATATTCATATTACCTCACTTTTACAGATGACTACTCTCGCAAGACTTGGATATACTTCTTGAAAAAGAAGGATGAAGTGTTCTCCTATTTTCGACACTTCAAAGCCTTGATCGAGAATCAAACCGAAAAGAAGATCAAGATCTTAAGGACTGATAATGGGACTGAATATGAATCTAATGAGTTTCATGACTTTTGTGAAGAGGTTGGTATTAAGAGGGAGACTACTACACCATACACTCCTGAACAGAATGGTGTGGCCGAAAGGAAGAACCGTATTATTGTGGAAGTTATTCGTGCTATGCTCCATGATCAAAGACTTCCGAAGTTTCTATAGGCCGAAGCTACAAAGGCCGATGTATATGTACAAAACTGATGCCCCCATCAAGCATTGGGTTCCAAACTCCTCAAGAAATGTTCATCGGTAAGAAACCTGATGTATCTCATTCTAGAATTTTTGGAAGCCATGTATATTTTCATGTGCCGAAAGAGAAAATGAATAAATTGGGTGCATCTGGAACGAAAGGAATCTTCGTGGGCTATAGTGAAAATACTAAGGGCTATAGAATCTATGTAGCCTGTCAAAGGGAAGTCGTGATTAGTCATGATGTCACCTTTGATAAAGATATGGCTCTCAGCAAGGTGAACAATCTTCCTACTATGAGGAGCTCTCAAGAAGCTGACACCGGGGAACTAAAAGAAAAAGATGATGAAACAATGCCCGATGTGGAAGAACCCATGGATCCTATTTATCCTCCTCCACTTGAGCCTTCCTCTTCTATGAGGAGGCCTTCATGGCTTAGGGGGACACTTGATGATGCTGAAGGACACACTGCACCCCGAGGAACCTTCCGTCAAAGTAAGAAACCAAACAGATACCAGGGATACCTGACCATCATGAGCATGATCATTCAAAATGAGCCTTCATCATTCTCAGATGTCGTCAAGCATCAATTATGGAAAGATTCTATGACCAAAGAATATGAGTCTATTATAAAGAATGATGTCTGGGAAGTGGTTCCCAGACCCCTGGACAAGACAATTGTCACTTCTAAATGGCTTTACAAGATAAAGCATGCAGCTGATGGAAGTATGGAAAAGTATAAGGCTCGTTTTGTCACTCGTGGCTTCTCCCAAAAGGAAGGTATAGACTATGAAAAGATATTTGCACCTGTTGCCAGATATACCACCATCCGCTCAATCATAGCCCTCGCGGCTTCACAAGGATGGAACCTACATCAGATGGATGTTAATACCACGTTCTTGCATGGTTCGATCAAAGAAGAGGTCTACGTGGAGCAACCTGAAGGATTTGAGATTTATGATGAAAAATTTCATGTGTGCAGGTTAACGAAGGCCCTCTATGGGCTGAAGCAAGCACCCCGAGCATGGTATCAGAGGATCGATAGCTACTTGATGAAGCTAGGATTCAATAGGAGTGAAGCTGATCCTAACCTTTAATTTAAGGTTGAAGATGACAAACCTCTCATACTAGTGTTGTATGTTGACGACCTCTTTCTAACAGGTGCAGACCCTCTCATTCACAAATGTAAGAGGGAGTTGACTTCTGAATTTGAAATGAAGGACCTAGGACTGATGCACTATTTCCTAGGACTTGAGGTTTGGCAGAAGCCAGGTGAAATTTTCCTATCTCAAGGAAAATATGTGGTGAAGATATTGGAAATATTCAGTATGGTGGACTGCAAGCCCATAACTACCCCGAAGGAGCTTGACTTCAAAAATTTAAGCGGTATTGTTGCTAGACCTGTTTTACGAAATGCTACCGAGTACTACCAACTTGTAGGAGCATTAATGTTCTTAGTGAACTCCCATCCAAATATATGCTTTGCAGGCAACACGTTGAGTCAACATATGGTTGAACCTCACCACATACATTGGATTGGTGCCAAGAATCTATTGAGATATCTTCATGGCACAATTACTTATGGCTTAAAATACACTACCAGAGATGTGAGACTACTTGGATATACTAATGCTGATTGGGCAGGTAGTGTGATGGACCATAAGAGCACTTCCAGGTGTTATTGCTCCTTGGGTTCTGCTTTGATATCCTAGATGAGTAGGAAGCAGAAGTCGGTGGCCTTGAGAACCGTCGAGGCAGAGTATATTGCTGCTAGCATGGCCTCCTGTAAGGCAGTCTGGTTGCAAAATATCTTCAGTGAGCTATTTGGATTTAATTGGATACCACTGTGATTCTATGTGAAAACCAAAGCGGGATTCGTTTATCTAAAAATCCCATATTTCATGATCGCTCCAAGCATATCGATATTAGGTACCACTATATTCGAGATATGGTGCAGTGAGGAGCAATAAGGCTCTAACATATCAGTATAGATGAACAGGTCGTCGACATTCTGACAAAGCCCCTAGGAAAGGTCAAATTTCTGACTTTCCGAGAACGACTTGGTGTCGTTCAGAGACCCTCTGATGAGGGTCAAGTATGATGTATTGAGCTTTGGGAGCTCCAGGGGAGCGCGAGGTACTTCTTGGAGCGACATATGGCCACAAGGTGACTCACCATCCCATGTTGGTGCAATTTGTACAGGGTAAAAGGTTCAACCTTCCCCTGTGACACCCCGTGGCAACTATGAATCAGGATGATTAGTTCTCCTGAGGGCCAGGATGAGTCGTTCTTTGTGGCGACTATGGAACAAGATGATTAGTTCTCCTGTGGTCCTGGATGATGTGTTCTCCATGACGATTACGGAACAGGATGATTCGTTCTCCTATGGGCCAGGATGATTAGTTCTCCGTGTCATCCACTGGATAGGATGATTTTCTCTCATCTGGATAGGATGATTAGTTCTCCTGTCGAGGCATCCTACCCATGCAGTCTGGGACTCATGGGAAGTACCTCTCATCTAATCAATGAGCAGGGAAATGAGGATAGGGACCATAGTAGTATCGATGGATGCATCATTGTATCTACCATACTCCCTATGCTAGGATCACCTTCATTGATTTGGGATCAATGATACTAGTCTGGGACCGATGAGAGTGGTACACACTCTGAGACTGACTTCGGGTCAGTGGAGGATGGTATGATACATCCTCGATCATTTCTTCTTCTTCATAATTCGGGCAAAGTAGAGTAAAGCAAAGAAGAGCAGAACCAAGCAAAGCAAAGCAAATCAGAGAAGAGCAAGTAGGGTCAAGCCATACAGGACAGTGCATTTGATGGATGGACAATAGTGATAGTCCGACAGATTGCAGATGAAGTTCTCCCTAGTTGAGAGGGAGTGCTAAAATTGGCAACTAGGGCCAAACTTCATGTGGGTCACCTTATTCATGGATGATAATATTTTTACTAGATTCCTCTCATTGAGAGGTGTAGGATTGATCTAAAGATCATCCAATTCTGATAAAGTATTTATGGAGATATGAATTTATTTTGATTATGGACTAATTATCAAAGTTGGCCAGCAACTTATGTAGGCTCAGAAGCCCAACAGACACATCTATTCAACCCCAATGTTTTTCATATAAATACAAGGAGTATTCTCCTCATTTGCACACTTCAATTCGCATCACATCTCTCTCTCTCCTGCGAAGAAAAAGAGTCTCTTCTCTCTCCTGTGCAGAAAAGACTCGATCTCTCACACGTGTGGAAAAGGGATGCAAATTTTAGGGATGTAACTTCAGAAAGGAACTTTGACCAGCGTTGACCATCATTCTCTCTCTCTGGAGTTCGCAGTAATAGGTGAAGTCGACTCTCTTTGGAAGGCTGCATTTTTGGTGAAGTAATCAAGGTGATTCGACCTCTGATTTGACAGATATTGACTTCCCTAGTTTAGGGCTGATCTAGGGTTTGTTGCTGCTGATGTAAATCAGATTTTTGTACTATTTCTCTTTGTTGAATTATTGAAGATAAAAGAAGATTTAATCAAAGGGTTTCCCCATATTGGGTTTTGTCCCTGGCTAGCTACCACATCTTGTGTCTCTTGTCTTCGCTTGTTTTCTATCGATCATTTAATGTTCTATTTTCACTTTACTTAATGTACATGTGATTACTAATCTGTGGATAATAAGAAAAACAAGTAAATTGCACCAAGCATAAAACATACGATAACTTAACAATATTTTTGTCACAATCTAATGATATCAACAGGTTATGGCATGAAATGTTTGGCCATCTAAACTATAAGTACTTGCATCAACTCATCAAGGAAAACATGGTAGAAGGATTGCCCAATATTAAATTCACAAGCAGTGTATGTCAAGGATGCATTCTTGGCAAGCATCCGGAGCAAAATATTGACAAAGGGAAGGCACAAAGAGCTTCTTCACCTCTTGAGCTGATTCACAGTGACATCACGGGCCCATTCCCACAATCTTCAATCAGTAAGGCTCGATATGTACTCACCTTCATAGATGATTTCTCTCGCTTGACTTGTGTCTTTTTTCTGAAATTAAAATCGGAAGTATTTGAATGCCTTATAGAATTTAAAGCACTTACTAAGAATGAGCTGGGTGTAATATTAAGATATTATGTACTGATAATGGGGGGGAGTATGTCAACAAATATGTGTAGCAACTTTGTATTGATGCAGGTATACACCTACAACACAGTGCCATATACACCACAACAAAATGGTGTCGCAGAGAGGAAAAACCAGTCGTTAAAGGAGATGGCCAATTGTATGCTACAGTCCAAATCATTAGCTCCTAATCTATGGGTTGAATCTATTAATTGTGAGCATACATTCAGAACCACATTCCTCACAAAACACTCAAAGGCACCATTCCATTTGAATGTTGGGCTGGTAAGAAATCGAAAGTGTCGCACTTTCGCATTTTTGGTTCACGAGCATGGGCTCACATTTCGACAGATAAGAGGAAGGCTTTGGAGCCTCAAAGTGTTGAATGCATATTTGTTGGATATCCTGATAGTGTCAAATGATATAGATTGTTGGAATCTCACACTGAAAATTTCCTTGTAGCTCGAAGTGTGAAGTTTAAAGAAGAATCACTGCATGATTTTTCAGCAGACCCTGCTGAGGAACCACTTGTTGCCACTGATGAGGAGTCTGAAACTTCTTCGAGCACTTCAGAGAAGCCATTAGAGAAGTCTGTTGGGTTTGATTCATAGGATGAGGAGCAGGTCATGGATTCTCCAACTCAGCTGCCAACTTGGGTAGAGAAAACCCTGCAAGATGCAGGTGAACTAGTCGGTGATGCTGCAGATGCGAGAAGGACTGGATCACAGTTTTTTGGGGCTCCTCAAGCCCTGGCTGCCACCGAACCATTGCTTCCCATACATTGTTATATGACACTTGGTTCAGATCCACAGTCACACTCTGAGGTTGCTGGAATCCCACTTTGGGAGGCTGTCATGGATGAAGAGTACTTTGCTCTCATGGAAAACAACACATGGGACTTGGTTCCACTTCCGAAAGGAAGAAAGCTTATTCGATGTTGATGGATCTATCGAACAAAGATTGTTGCATATGGTGAGATCATCAAGTAGAAAGCTTGACTTGTTGCAAAAGGATAGTCACAGGTACATGGCATAGACTACAAAGACATTTGCATCTGTTGCAAAAATGGACTCCATTCGACTATTTTTAGCCATTCCTGCTTCTCGTAGATGGGAAGTTCATCACATGGATTTGAAGAGTGCATTTCTTCATGGAGATCTCAAGGAGGAGATATATATGGAGTAGCCACAAGGATACATTTAGAACTCTTCCCTCGTTTGTAGATTAAAGAAATCTTTGCATGGTCTAGAACAGGCTCCCAGAGCCTGGTATGTAAAGATGGATTCTTTCCTGCTTTCCATTGGATTCATTGGATGCAAATCTGATTCGAATGTTTATTTGCTACAACATGATGATTCCCTTTTGCTGATAGTACTTTATGTAGATGATTTACTAATGACAAGGAACCTTACCTCAGATATTGATTCGACAAAATCAGCATTGCACGATTGATTTTCCATGACAGATTTGGGATTGTTGCACTACATTCTTGGTCTTGAAGTTTCTCAGTCTACTTCAGGGATCAAGATGGCACAGTCTAAGTATGCATCAAATCTACTTGTATGCTTTCAGATGACAGAATGCAATCCAACAACATCTCCCTTTCTTTTCGGGATCAGATTTAAGGATGCGGGTACTACACCTTTGGTGGACAATACATTGTATTGACAGTTGGTTGGGAGTTTGTTGTATCTTACTCACACCTAAACTGATATATCTTTTTCAGTAGGAGTTTGTTCCAGATATATGCAGGAGCCCCATGAGCTTCACTGGAAAGCTGGAGAGAGAATCCTTAGATATGTGAAAGGTACTTCTAGTTTTGGTATCTTTTATGTTGCAGATTGCCCACTTTCACTGATTGGGTACACAGATTCTGATTGGGCTGGAAATGGTACAGACCGCAAGTCCACCTTTGGTTATGTTTTCAGCTTTGGTTCAGGGCATTTTTGTTGGTCTAGCAAGAAGCAATCCACGCTTGCTTTATCTACAACCGAGGCAGAGTATAGAGGTGCAGTAAATGCAACTACACAGGCTGTTTGGTTGTGAGGGCTGCTCTCCGAGTTTGGTATTCAATATCCACTTCCAATTGTCATATTTTGTGACAATCAAGGGTCCATTCAGATATTTATTGATCCAATTTAGAGGCAGAGGACCAAGCACATCGAGATTCACATGCGTTACATCCGCGAATTGATCCGTGACTGAGTCATATCACTGCAGTATTGCCACACTGAGCAGCAGGTTGTAGACATCTTCACCAAGTATATCACTGAAAAGAAATTTTCAAAAGTGAGAGCTATTCTTGGAGTGGTGGAGACAACTAAGTAGGCCCTTTTTGCCACTTAGCCCTTTTTTCCTCCTTTGTGGGGGGGGATTTTCCCAAGAGGTTTTCCCTCTTTCTTCATTTTATGAGGATCTTTTATTTATTGTACATGAGTACCTAACATGGCATCTTGGCCGGGACTCAATTTAGATAAGTGAGATAGGATGAAGGGGGGGTGTTGGAATATAATCCTAACATCTACATTTATTTTTTAGCCTAAGTATCCTTGACTTAGCCACATGTACTAAGAAACATGTTCACACTTGGTTTTTGGTAAACTAGCTTGGTGGACCAACTTTCCCTTGTTTTTTTCCTTTAAAGGCTTAATATTATGGAAATATTGGTCCAACCACTTTCCTAAACCATTTAGACATCTAAGTGAATGTTCACACCTAACCACACCTCATCCACTTGAGTTATTTGAGGATTGGCGCCCCACATGAAGATTCCCCCTTAAATCAATGGATTTGGTCCCCCAGACCATTTTAGCATATTTTAAAGTTGCCTTCCTTGGGAAATGTGCCCCTTCTCATGCTTTCCTCATGGATAATAGTTGGCATAGGTTGTCTTGAGTCATTGTTGCTATTTTAGGCCTCCCTTTAGCTTTTCTTAGCCTTTTCTAGTTTTTTACTAGTTTTTTCCTACTTTTCTAGATTCGGCAATTTCTATATAACCACCTCCCTTTGGGATTAGAGGTTTGGTTGCTCATTACTATTGTTAATTAATTTAATACATTGATTTTATGGAGAAAATTATTTTCTGTCCTCTCTTGAATATCAGCAAATTACTTGTGTTTAATTTAACTAGAATTCTAGATCTATCGGAATCTCTGCAGGAATTCTACACAGTCACTGCGCAGAAGGTGATGCAGCGAGATGCAGTGAGGACAACAAGTCCTCTCTAGAGTTAAAATTTCACTATGAACTATGAGAAAATTGTCTGTAAAATTTCTCACAGAAATTCCTCTTCCATTATGTTGGTTGTATCTTTTACATGAGATTTTGTTGAAGATTAATAAAGAAACCCTCATCTGCTACACTGGTTTTCCCACATTGGGATTTTCCAAGGACAATTGTCCAAAAATAACTATGTAATTGTGATTGTACTTGAGCTAGTATTTTTCCTTACATTTACTTTCCGAGTATTTGAATTGTGAAGGCTGCAATAGAATTTATTTCGATATTTGCTTAATAAACACTGCGAATAACTTATTTCTGAATTAAAAAGTAGAAGAAACAATATCAGTCACTGCAGTTGGATTTCTAGTTAGAAATTTTCACATGGTATCAGAGCTAAGTAGAAGCAAGAGAACACAACTAGAAGAGCCAACGCTGAACAAAAGAGGGAGTTGCGTAGGCAACAGACCGAATCCCCAGAGCAATTGCATAGTCCAGGAGGGCAAAACGTTTGTGGGAAAATCTCTCTCTAATTGAGTCAATAAAGAGATTTTCAGATTGAAGTTTGCTAGTGATAGAGGGAGCAGCACAGCGGTCTCAACATAGAGCAGTCTTCAGGTGGGACACAGTTTTCGCTGGGTAGAAAAGTGTCAAAAAATCTATAGGAAAAATGGCACAAATAAGGATGGAAAATCAAGATGTCTCTAAATTCTCTTCCAGATTGGAAGAAGAATTCACATGCTTGTTATGTTCAGCGTCGGCAGATGTTTGGAATATTGATAGCGGGGCTTAAAATCACATGACTGGAGTACGAGAATACTTCTCAAGCTATTAAGAAGAGAAGATGGATTTCCAAATCACTATGGAAAACAGAACGAAGTATACTCCAATAGGGAGAGGCACCATAGGATTTCAAATGGAAGCAAGAACCAGTATCTGAGCCACTAATGTTCTACATGTGCCCAGGTTAGGAATGAACTTGATTTCAATGTCGTAATTACAGGACAAGGGATATGATCTATACTTCATTGGAAGTAAAGTATACGTTAAACAACCAAGATGGAAGAAGATAAGATAAATTGGAGGTTGAAGAAACAAAGTGTGTAAATTGCAGCTCGAGTTTCCAATGGCACTAATAGGCAGCAACCATAATGGCGAGAAGGAACTGAATGAACTATGGCACAAGCGAATGGGACACTTACACCATGGAGCACTGAGGATGCTCAGAGAAACTGTTACAGGGGTACTAGTCCTCAGTACTGAGCATGATGATGTATACAAAGGATGTGTACGAGGGAAGTACAGTAAGGCAGCTTTTTCTAGAAGTAACAACAGAGTGAAAGGCGTTTTGGGATTGATATACTCAAATATTTGTGGTCCAATGTCCACGAGAGCTCTTAGTGGTCGTGAATACTTCGTCCCCTTTATTGATGATCACTATAGAAATGCCTAGGTCTATTTATTAAAGACCAAGGATGAGGTCTTTGATCGGTTCAGAGAGTTTAAGGCTCTCATAGAGAACATGATAGGGAAAAAGATAAAGGTATTGCATTCAGATAATGGTGGAGTATATATGGACAAAGACTTCATAGATTTCGACATAAAGGAGGGCATCAAAAGAGAATGGACAGCTCCATATAATCAAGAGCAGAATGGAGTAGCAAAGCGAAAGAATAGAACTATTGTTGGGGCGGTAAAGGCTATGTTGTATGACCAGGAATTGCCTAGATACTTATGGGAAGAGGCATGCAACACAACTGTGTATATCCAGAATAGAACTCCTCACAGAGCATTGGGGAAGAAAACGCCTGAAGGAGTATTCACAAGGAAGAAGCTGGAAGCAAGTCATCTCAGGATATTTGGAAGTGTGGCATATTGTCATATTCCAGACGAGAAGCGTAGTAAACTGGATCAGACTGCAAAAAAGGGGTACCTCGTAAGATATAGTGAGACCTCAAAGGCATACTAAATCTAAATTCCTAGTAGCAGGAAGATTGTAGTAAGACGTGATGCAAAGTTCATGGAGGATAGAGATTTCAGGAAATCTCGAGAGATGCCAGCAGAAGATCAGTTAGTAGATGTCCCATTAGTCCAACAGTAATAAGGGCAGCAAGGAGGACAAGCAAGAGGACAGAAACCAGGATCAAGCACAGTGACCAGCACTAGTGTTTCCTCAGAAGTAGGAAATCCAGGCAGTTCTCAACAGATGGAACAGTAGGAACATGAGGGAGATGTGATTGAGCCTCCCACCACTAGTGGTAGAACCAGTAGGGAAGTATGGCAGATGCTGAGGGACACAGAGGAGTTCGTTGTAGCTCCTAGAATCAAGAAGAGGAAGCGTAGACAGACTGACAAGTACCAAGCCTTGGTAGCAAAAGTTAAAGAACCCTCCAGCTTTCAGGAAGTCGCAGAACACCAAGTTTGGGTGGATTCCATGGTAGAAGAGTATAGTTCTATCATGACGAATGATGTCTAGGAAGTGGTACCTAGACCAGAGGATAGATCAGTTGTAGGAACAAGGTGGATGTACAAGATCAAGTATGTTGTAGATGGCAGTATAGATAAGTACAAGGCTAGGTTCTTGGCAAAGGGGTACGCACAAAAGGAAGGAATAGACTATGAGTAGACCTTCGCCCCAGTAGCTAGACATACCTCTATCAGATCTGTTATATCCCTAGCAGCTCAAATGGGATGGGAGATTCACCAAATGGATGTCAAGACAACATTCTTGAATGGGGTGACAGAAAAAGAGGTGTATATAGAACAACCTGAAGGTTTCAAAACTCATGAAAAGAGAACACATGTATGCAGGTTAAAGAAAGCCCTGTATGGGCTCAAGGAAGCACCCATAACATGGTATGGTCAGATTGATAGTTACTTGCAGTAGTTGGGATTTATCAAGAGTGATGTTGATCCCAATCTCTACTATCTAATGGTGGAGAATGAGCCACTTATTCTGGTATTATATGTGGATGACTTGTTTCTAACAGGGTCATCTAGGCTCATAACGGACTACAAGAAGAATCTTGAAGTTGAATTCGACATGAAGGATATGGGGTTGATGCATTATTTTATAGGGTTGGAAGTTTGGCAGAATAATGGGGAGATCTTCCTGGGGCAATGAAGATATGCTACATAGATCCTGAAGACATTCAGAATGCAGGATTGCTGGCCCATGGCTACACCTATGATCACCAACTGGAAGAAAATAGATGCATCAGAAGACAAGGAAGTGAACCCCACCTTGTACATATAGCTCATTGGGTCGCTCATGTATCTGGTCAACACTAGGCCAAACATTTGCTTCGTTGTCAACACCCTTAGTCAGTTCATCGTGGAACCAAAAAGGGTGTGTTGGGCAGCAGCTAGGCACATTTTTAGATATGTGTGTGGAACAATCGGATATGGGTTAAAATACACCCGAGGAGATGACATCAGATTGAATGGATTCACAGACGCAGATTAGGCAGGGAGTTTAGTAGATCGGAAAAGTACCTTTGGGTATTGCTTCAGCATTGGATCTGGAATGATCTCTTGGTGCAGAAGGAAGCCGAAATAGAATATATGGCAGTCATCACAGCTATGTGCTAAACTATATGGCTTAGAAAATTGCTTGTGATTTTTTCATGAAGAGGATGGAAGCGATCAGTATTTTCTGCGATAAATCAGGTTTGTATTAAACTCTCTAAGAATCTAGTAGTTCATGATTGGTCAAAACACATTAATATCAGATGTCACTTTATCAAAGACTATGTTCAACATGGGGCAGTACAACTGCAATATGTCCCCACAGGAAATCAAGTAGCAGACGTACTCACAAAAGTTCTAGGAAGAGCTAAGTTCATCCAGTTTAGGGAGCAAATGGGTATGGTAGAAAACTCGTTTCAATAGCAGAAACAGATGGTTTCTCAGTTGCAGTAGCAGCAGATAAGAGGGTTGCAATACAGATGTAGAGCTGACAGTGGAAGGGCCAGCAACAACACAGATGCAATATTTGCATAGTAGTTAGTGGGCAATGATGTCAGACATTAGCAGTGCAAAGGGTGAAGTTACAAAGTCAGAGTGATGCTTCAGCAGGTTGAATTACTAGAGCACATTCCTCGCTAAGAGGGAGTGTTTATTTCTGGTAGCATCGGATGTGCTCTAAGCCACAAAATTTGCAGGGAGGCATGGACACATGTATTCCAGAATACCCAAAAATCGTTTTGGGAAATTCCACTCGGATACAATTTTATTAAAGTAATTAATAATTTTTAATGAATGCCTAAGTCTAAACTTAAGAAATTAAGATAATTAAAGGGTATTAATTAAACTGAGGGTGAAACTTCTAAAAGAAGACGAGGATCAAGTCAAAATGATCTTAGCCATTGATTAAAATCTAATATGGGTCGTTGATTGATCAATGAGAGGATTATAAGAAGGATATTGATGGCCATTTGGAAATTGAACCAGGCAAATACCAGTTGCCCAAGTAGATTGATTTTCTCACTGGTTGAAGTTCAGCAAGAGAAAATCGAATCAAAGGGAGAGTTGCAGGTTGGAGAGAGAGGGTATCAACAATAGTCGGGAGTGCAGGAAGTGTTGACATTTCTGAATCTAACAGATCAGAAATCCCTACTGCATTATCTGGTTCAATTTCTCCTACTTGTTCATTCCATTAACAAGTTATTTATAAATATAAATACTGACATAAACACAAATGTAGCCTTAACTCAAATGCAAATCAGCAACTGAAATACTGAGACAAACACACAAGTGATACCATTATTTTTATACAATTGTCCCCGTAAAAAACCTAATGCGGGAAAATCGGTGCAACAATTCTGACGGTTTTATTATTATGCAAATTTCTTGAGTACAACTAGGGTGCCAGAAATGGCTCACCCAACAGAGATTGTTACACAACAGTAATACCTCTTCTTGGAGACATATATTCAACCTCTCAGCTCTAGTCTGCCCCACGAAAATCCTTCCAGCGCTTCTCCTAGGCTCTAAATCAAACCTACTAGCCTCAGATCAGCCACTAAAGCCTCTGCGTCAGTCCTCTGGCCATCTGCATCAACACTCTAGCCCTATATGTCAGCTCTCTAGCCTTTTGTGTCACCCACGCAGGCCCCTCAACCTCTGCACAGTCACTAGCTACCTCTGCGTAGCTTCTGCTACCTCTGTGTAGCTCTAGCTTCCTCTATGCCAACCTCTTTGGTCACTGTGCTGATCCTTTGGCACTATCTCTGCCTCTTTGTTATGTACTCACCACCCCATGCTGAAACAGATCACTTGTTAGAATTTTCTCAGCAAACCTAGCTCCAGAAAATCGAACTGATTATTCAATCTTGGTGTATCTCCAACTGACTCTCAAGCCTCCTCTTATACTTTTCATGTTGAGTCTTCAACAACCGAGATTAAGTCTCTAATCAACAGCTAAGATTAGATTTGGCTTGATCTATGTCATTTAAAACATTCTAACCCAGTTTTATATTAATACCCATTAATATTTTGATTTTCCTAAGTTTAGATTTAGGAACCCCATTAAAAATATTAATTATTTTAATATCTCTCCAACCGGATGGAATTTCCCCAAACCATTTCTGGGACTTGGAGATATTATGTGCCTTAGCCTCTCCACCAATTTTAATGACTAGAGCACATCCGATGCTACCAAAAATCAACACTCTCTCTTAGCGAGGAATGTGCTCTAGTAATGCTCCACCACTAAACATCACATTGATTCTTCTGCACCGATACCTATGTTGATGCTTGGCCTGCTGCCTCACATCATCTACACTATTGCTTCCTATACTTCTACCCACGACACTGCCACTACTACATTTTTAATGCAACTCCCTCTCAATATGTGGCCCATGCTGCCCTTAGCACTACCACTGCTAATTGTTGCACTGCAACTCAGTTACTAAGAAGTAAGTAACTGATCTGCCCAAATACTGAAATCTCAGTGAGTCTGGAAGCCTCATGAAACTAAATTTGCCTCTGTTGCTATCATGTGCTCAATCTGTTGCCACTGTACTGCTGCATACACCTTTGTGCCTCTCGCACTGCTGCAACTTCCACTGGACTGCCTCATATTTCTGCACCCAAGCACTGCTTTGCTACTCCACCCGACCTCTGGTCATCCTGCTAAAACAAGCACCAATTAGAAATTGAGGATAGAACTGCCACCATCCTGGAAATCAAGAAAGTTCTTACCAAAAAGAAATTGATGCTTAATTTAGAAAAGAGATGTCAAAGCATTCAGGAGGACATAGATGAGTTCATGTTGAAATAGATCTTAATATCTAGTTGTTGAGCTCGTAGCTTGCACCTGGGTTGTAGAATGACCCCATTCCTGGTAACATCAAACACCTCGTTGTACCCTTTCTCACTAACAGTGATCCAGATTTAAACAGGAATGCAACAAATTACAAATATAACCATAAATACAAAGATGCAATAGAAAGAACACTTCATTTCATTAATATCAAATATTGAAATATTCTTACAAATGGAATGGAAATAAGACTAGCTCGGGTGATGGTGGCTTATCTCTAGGAAGAGATGTGGTGGCTACATGCATCTGAACTGTCTTACAATGAGGCTCAAAGGCCTATTTATTATTGAGAAACAATGGAAAACCATAAACATCCAAAAACCTAACACTAGGAGATGAAGCACCAAACTATGGGCCTCGTTTGGGTAAATTGGTACATCAACTTCCCGGGGTTGTAACTTTGGCATACAATCTCCATTTGACGTGCACAATACCTCGTTAGAAAAATCTATCCAAGGAATACAACTTTTGAATGTACAACAAGAAACATATGTCACAATTTTCCTAAACAATGTCGTTTAGGGCCTCAAAATGACTCCGGAAGTTCATGACCCGAAAAAACTGCCAAAAATAGTAAATTGTGCTACAAATAAGGAAACTGAAAAACTGAAAGAAACAATGGTGGGGGTCCAATTGGAATAGCTGGGTGGCCACCAATATCCACCTGGATCATTCCTCGCCCCTTAGGAAGCAATGGTCTCCATTGCATTGAGTTCCTCCATGAGATGAGGAAACTTCTGCTCAACTCGGTCCCTAGTGAGCCACTTGTCGTGGTCAAGGAGTTGGCCTCCTTTGACAACTCGATATAGTTGGATCCTTTGTTGTCAAGTGTTCTTGATCTACGTGTCCATGATTTGATCAATTGTGGCTTATTCCATGCAATCTGGATTTAACTCTATAGGTGTGAGTTGTTCTGCAATGTCTGATGTGTCTAGCAATGGTGGAAAGTATGGTTGAAGGCAATCCACATTGAACACTGGGTGTAGGCCAAGTAATGGGGGAATTCTAAGCTCAAATTCATTGTCTCCCACAACCTTGGTAATGGTGTAAGGACCATATCAAAGTGGTCTGAGTTTCCGATAGGCTACGGTAAGGCATTTCTTCTACAAATGCAACCAGACTTTGTCACCCACATGAAAATTGTGTGGCACCCGATGTTGATGATGTCACTGCTTGTACTTGGCATTTGATTTCTCCATAATGTGGTGGACCTGTTGGCGGATATGTTGGATGTTCTCAATGAAGTTGTTTGCCTAATTGGCTTTGGACTGGACATGAGATGAATCTTCTTGAGTAGATGCAAATGGTATGGCAACATCAATGGGACATAGTGGCTAGAATCCCAAGCCCACCTGAAAAGGGTTGTGGCCAGGCGAGATGTGGAGAGGCCGGTTATAGCTGTGCTAGGGATAGGGGAGGCTCTCATCCCATGGTGTGGATGCTTTGAGTTGTACATGCACAAAATGTGTACGATCATCCTGTTGACGACCTCTGTCTGGCCATCAGTTTGGGGATGGAAAGTTGTGGACTTAGTGAGCTTGGTGTCCAGCATCGGCCAAAGACTAGACCAAAATGTACTAATGAACCTGTTGTCCCAGTCTAAGATGATAGATTGTGCGATCCCAAAGTGTACCCACAATTGTTCAAAGAAGAGTTTAGCAGTGGCTTTTGCTGTGATATTCTTCTTGCAGGCTCACATAATGGCCATATTTGAGAATCTGTTGACGACCATAAAAACACAGTCCTTGCCATGCTTAGTAGAAGGAAGGCCTGACATGTAATCCATGGAGATGGATTCCCAAGGCAAACTAGGGGTAGGGAGCTGAGTATAGAGGCCTTGTTTCTTAATGGCACAGACAGTGCAGGATTTGATGTACTTCACGACATCCTGTCAAAGATTCAACCAATAGAAATACTTTTGCAATACTTCCACCATTTTCTCGACCATGAAATGCCCAATGGCCCAAATGTAGTGTGCTTCCCAAATAATCTTGCAAATCTCGCTTGAAGGAACACAAACGTGTCCTAAGTGGCATAAAAGGGAATCTTGGAGGTGAAAATCTGGAGCGTGCCGACCCTCCAAGAGCATCTAGTATGTGTGGCCGAATTCTAGGTTGCTTTTGTAGAGAAGTGGCTAACCATAAGTCTCGTGCCCACAAGATTTGAGCACGGTGGTTAACGCCATGATTGGTGGTCGGCTGAGGCAATATAAAACATTATTGGTATTGCCCTTCTTATACTTGATATTCAAATGGAACTGTTGTAGGTATGTGGACCACTTCTGATGGCGATCATTCTACAACTTATTTCCAAAAGTAACAATAACACCACGAGGCCTTGACAAATAAAAATCATGTCACTTCCACATGTATGGTTGGCCTAATAATACATCACAAACATCAAGGGGAGCAACATCACATAATACCTCATCCGTGAAGGGCTTAATGCTCTATGGAAGGCGACACTGCTGGCTCAAACAAAGATCCCGTCCTTGGTGAAGCCACCTAATGGTGTACGGTTGTGGGTGTGTTGTGGTCGATAAATGTAGCAGCTTCACAACCTTTAACGAAATGAGGTTCTTTTTGCTCCTGCTGTCGACAATTAACTGTAGCTGGGAACCCTTTACCCACATTTGGGAGTGGAAGAGGCACTCCTTCTCCTCTATATCTTCGGGTTCCACCTTCTGGATCTTCGTGGTGGCAACGATGGCATTGGGATCCACATGGATAATCAGATTACCTTTGTCATTCCCCTTGTCGGGTTCTAACTCAAAGTTAGAACATCATCGAATTCCGAAGCCTTCAGCTCGGCCACCAGTGACTGCTTGGCCTAACACTCACTTGTGTTGTGAGTGGAGCTCTTATGGAATTAACACCCCTTTCCTGTGTCCTTCTTCGGCTTCGCGATGTTGCTATTTGCTTCCGCTTTGGTGGGTTGTCCTGGGTCACCCCGCCTTGGCTTTGTCCTTTATTCTGTGGTTTGGGGGCACCTTTCCCTTACTTCAAATTTGCAAATCCAAAGTCTTGCTTCTTATGTTTAAAATTCTGCTCGATCTCAAGAACGTATCAGTATGCTATTCTGAGTGACGAGATGTCCAAATGTTTCTCAGAATCCTTGTTACCCAAATTTGTGTGAAGGGTATGAAAAACGTTGGTAAACTCTGGCACATCTTGGTCCCTTCCCTGTCGCAACGTTGTCCACTTTATGTATTTATCCTCATAGCTTCGGAAAAGGTAGTACTCCTCCTTGATGGCATCCCATAATGAGTTCCAAGTGGGTGCAGCTGAAAACAGTGATGTTGTACTTTCATCCTTCCGCTCAAAGTAGGTTTCCCACCAATCCTTCACATGGGAGGTGCTTTGAGAAGAGCAAATGTAATATTTTCTCGGCTGAAAAAATAATGAACATAAAAATATCCTTCTAGCATATTCAACCATTTATCTATGGTGTTTGTATCTATTTGGCCCTCAAATATGGGAATGTCAAAGTTTACTTGTACCTTAAAAGGAGTGGAGCCTCCAGAATGGCTACTGGATGCGAAAGCAATGCTGTGGGCAACTGTTGAAGGATTTGGGAAAAGTTATCCATCATCGCTTTCCTTTATTTATCGAGGGCCTCCTTCAGAAATATTTTGATAGGATCTCCCACCCCCTCGTCTTTCTTTTCTTCCCCCATGCCTGACCTTCGGGGTTTGCGATGCTGATCTTGCAAAGGTTCAACTAGATCAAGCCCTAACTCCTCATATCCCGACCTTGTTGGTGACATGAAAATAAAAATAGAGAAAGAGCAAACCGCTCTAATACCACTAATCTAGATTTAAATTGGAATGCAAAAAATTACAGATATAACCATAAATATAAAGATGCAATAGAAATAACACTTCATTTCATCAATAACAAATACTGAAATATGCTTACAAACATAATGGAAATAAGACTAGCTCGGACGATGGTAGTTTATCTCTAAGAAGAGATGTGGTGGCTACATGCCTCTGAATTGTGTTACAATGAGGCTCAAAGGCCTATTTATTATTGAGAAATAATGGAAAACCCTAAACATCCTAAAACCTAGCCTTAGGAGATGAAGTGCCAAACGATGGGTCCGTTACACAGTAATTTGTCACCATTGGCCACCGTCCCTGTTACCCCTGTTTTCGTACATTGGAGGATACATTCTGGGACCTGTGAGCAGTGACATAGCCTAAAAACACTTGCATTATGTTCCCCTAAGTATGTACTTCATGTTCCCTAAAGACACCTTCTGCAAATTATCCCTGAAAAGTGCCCTTTTTCTATTGGCACAGGTACACAGTGTCTTATCCGCGCCAATCACTGAGATCCTCAAAAAGGGGCGCGCCCATTGGCACTCTGTCCTAGAAAAACACTCGCACCAACTAAGTTTGGTAATGATTTTTGGCAAACGCGTGCCCATATGTTTTTTCCTTTCAGATCATGAAGTCTTTTGAACGAAAAAATCCATCTGATAGAGGTCGAGAGTCATCATCTATCCTTGACATCTATCCTCAGTAGCTTTTCAGAGATAATGTTGATCCACAATAGGCGTCCTGGTGCATTGAATCTTCCTCCCTTCTCCATTTATAAAAGTCTTTCCTCATGCATTAGACAAGCTAGTTGAGGGGGTTCTGGAGGGAGTTTTGGAGTAATGCTAGTTGTGATTATGCTTGTCTGGGGTGATAGTAAGAGTCTTGAAGCATAGGGAGGTTATGCTGCCGGAATCCTGAGAGAGAGAAGGTCTATTGCAAGGCATACATAGTTGTTCGCCCAGCCAGAGAATAGGTTCAATGTCAGAACCTTGGTTGTATCTTTCTTTGCATATTATTCATTAATAAATGACTGCTATTATGGTTCCAATCTCATTGCCTATTATGATGTTTGATTTATTTTCTTTCTGAATGAAATATAGTTGTACTTTGGTGGATTTTATGCTTGTAGTTGTCTCGGTCTTTGCATGTGCAGGTGTCCGTTCGCGAGGATCGCTAGGATTGTGACCTGCTGAAGCAAGGGAGCCAGAGGGTCAACTCTACTTCGACATTTGCATTGGATTCCAGGTTGGTCTTCGTAATCCACCTTTTAGTATACAACTAGGAACTTGCATAGCAGCGTGAATTGATTGTTGCTAGACCCATTTTGGGCTAGTGGGATCGCCTCTGTCCGCAGAGGGGATTTACCTGTTCAATAGACCTTCTCTCTCTTAGGATTCCGGCAGCATAACCTCCCTATGCTTCAAGACTCTTACTATCACCCCAGACAAGCATAATCACAACTAGCATTACTCCAAAACTCCCTCCAAAACCCCCTCAACTAGCTTGTCTAATGCATGAGGACAGACTTTTATAAATGGAGAAGGGAGGAAGATTCAATGCACCAGGACGCCTATTGTGGATCGACATTATCTCCGAAAAGCTACTGAGGATAGATGTCAAGGATAGATGATGACTCTCGACCTCTATTAGATGGATTTTTTCCTTCAAAATACTTCATGATCTGAAAGGAAAAAACATATGGGCGCGCGTTTGCCAAAAATCATTACCAAACTTAGTTGGCGTGAGTGTTATTCTAGGACAGAGCGCCAATGGGCACGCCCCTTTTTGAGGATCTTAGTGATTGGCGCGGATAAGACA
The DNA here is from genome assembly GCA_000404065.3 of Pinus taeda. Taxonomy (NCBI): domain Eukaryota; kingdom Viridiplantae; phylum Streptophyta; class Pinopsida; order Pinales; family Pinaceae; genus Pinus; species Pinus taeda. The sequence goes on from APFE030009364.1 coordinate 26,201, forward strand.
CTGTGTACCTGCGCCAATGGAAAAATGGCACTTTTCAGGGATAATTTGCAGAAGGTGTCTTCAGGGAACATGAAGTACATACTCAGGGGAACATAATGCAAGTGTTTTTAGGCTATGTCACTGCTCACAGGTCCCGGAATGTATCCTCCAATGTACGAAAAACAGGGGTAACAGGGACGGTGACCAATGGTGACAAATTACTATGTAACAGATGCCCCCTAAAGCATGAGGCCCGAGAGAGAGAGAGGGGTGAAATGCTTTACAAGAACACATATAGCTGCCGCCGAGAATCTGCATGGAGAGATACAACTGATATTTCGATTACATGTAGTCTAGGCATGGGCGCAGCCATCCAAAAGGCATACGAAGAAGGTCTGTGGTATGGACGCAGCCACCCAGCTGAAGAGACCATGATGATAAAAGGTATGGTCGCAGCCATCCTAAAAGACTCAGGTATAGGTGCAGCCATCCATCAATGAGTCATGTAATAATGATCCACAAAATCGCAACCTGGCCCACAACAGACTAGAACCAGGTTTTGCGCTCCATCCAAACCCGAACAAAGTACAAGTCCAAACATGTGAATATAGGAGTCGAAGTCGAACATGCTTGAACATCGTCTGATTACTAGCCAATGATGAAAGCCATTAACAGACGTGAGAGGTGCCACCAATAATGACGATGGTCCTCAAGGTACTATAGGTACAATCCACGGCGTGCGAATGAATGAGCCGGTGTCAAACACCCGTAGAGTCATCTGATCAAAGGCGAATGATGAAAACCTCGCGTCGAACACGAAGAACCTGCCATTGAGGCATGTAGGCTCCAAGGTACCGGAAGGGAGTCTCTAGGTCACTTTCCTGGATAATGAGCTGAAGTCGACAGGAAGTGATCTTCATCGAAGGTGGGCCATGATGTTTCCCACATCATCGACACGAAACGGGAAGAGACAATGTTGTGAATTAAGATTATATGAACTATCAAACGGAGGTTGTTTCTTTCAGAGGTCAACTTCTCTTGAACATATCGGCGGCACGATAGTGGAATTGGCAGTATTTGACATC
>APFE030009368.1:0-16520 GCA_000404065.3 Pinus taeda
GGTTTCGCCCTCCCTGCCCTCTTTGAAAGTCTTTCTGTGTGGCGTGTGTTATCTTTGTCTGCATGTATGGCTATATGTGAGCAGCTCAGTATGAAACATTCCAACAACTATGTAAATGTTCCATATCGAGTCTCGATTTTTGTGCTATGGTCTACATTAACAAGTTGGTACATTGTCATCATATCGAGAAAATTTGCGTGATGAGAAATTTGCATTAAATATCATAGCTTAAATAAGCATCCATGGAACTAGAATTCAATGGCTTAGGATAGGTGATCTCTAAGAATAGTAGCCTGTCATGAGATGGAGGCTGGGATGTATCATTGATAAAAGGGCATGTGCCCTAGCCCACACATCCTTGGCTAGAGGAGAACTAGAAGAGGTACTTGAGGGTTTATGCTCTTCCATTAAGGACAAGGTAGGTTGAATATGCCTAGGTAAGCTAGTCTCTTATTTAAAGGGAGTCCTCCTATAGCTAGACAATAGGGAAAGAATCCCTTTTTGGCTTCATTAGTAACTTTTTAATATTATGAAGGTGAAATAACAAAGTTTTGTATTTGGGCTTCTTTAATTGATTTTAAAGAAAAGCATTGGAGGAGAGACCTTCGTAATCACGGTTGACTTGTATTTCATAAAGGTGGTGGCCTTTCCCTAATGCTAGTCCCATTATTGAGCTCATGGAGCAAAGATACCAATATTTGGCAATAATATTGCAAGAATGATCCCCTTGATGAGATGCAATATAAATTTAGCAAAATTGGCCAAAGAAAATTTCCTTTCAACCTTGGTTAAGGAGAACCAAGATTTTGGAGGGGCCATCCTAGATATCATTAGCATATTGAATGCCATGCTTGAAGAGCCTTAAGGATGAAAGCAAAGATGATTTGGCCATTGACTTCCTTTGACAAAGAAATAGAGGCAATTATCAACCAACATGCATATTGAATTATAGTGAGGTAGAGAGACACCTCCTTTCAAGAAAGGTATGGTTTTATGGCTTCACAATCCTTTTGGATGCTTTGAAAAATAAAAGAAACCAATGATCTCAGCATGAAAAGGAGTGAGCATAAGGGTTTGCAAAGAAATGTCGGTTTCCCAAGTAGCAATCCCTATCGAATTCAATGCCTTAGAAGAGCTTTCTAAGCATCATTTCTTTCCCTAGTTTGAACCTCCCATTTTGCACATTGTTTTTGCTTTGGAATCTCGATCTGAATAATGCCTAGGCACCATAATTTCTTGGGTTAAAGTGGAGTTCCCAATTAACTTGGTGGAATTGTTCCTTGTTAATGTTGGCCCAAAGAAAATTTCCATGAGTCTGTTTTAAGCATGAGAGGCTTTTTTAGTGGGGACCCAACAAGAAGAGTAATAAACATGTCACTGCCAAGACATATGTGGAAACTTGGAATTTGGTTTTTAGAGCTAAGCGTTTATATATCTATCGTCTATCTCCACTCATTCCATTTATCTATCTTCTTCTTCATTTGTTGCACAACCACTTCGTAGAGGTCCTTAGTAGCTTGGAAGTAAAGTGGTCTTCCCAAAATATTGAATATTTGGCCTAGATGAACCAACAACTAGTTATGGGAGGCCAATTAAATTGGCGTAGGCTATTAACTCTGTCTATAATGTTGAGTTTTAGCCTATTGAATGTTCAACTTGAGGTTGTGAAAAAGGTGTCTAGACACTCACATCTTTGAGTCTAGCATGTACGGTGGTTGGAGATAGTAAGGAAAGAGTCATTAGGAAAATGATGATTAACCAAGTGCCCCACATTTGGCTTTGATTAAGTGATTAAGTGGCCAAGAGCATTGTTTTCAACACATATAAGGTTGGAATGTGGGGCACTCTTGTTGGATTGATGTAGAAATCTTAACCTCCTTTGAAGAGCATTTCTTAATAAGAAGACTAGTTGTGGCATCTACAAATAGGGTGTCAACAAAAGTGCTAAATTCTAGGCCAAACTGTAGAGTATGAAGCATTTCGAGGATGAAGGGCCACTTAGCTCAATTGTATTATTTCTCAAAATCATTTTTTGTGAACAAGGCATCAGGAATGGACAACTTGGCCAACTGTTTGTACTCCTTTAGTGCAACAATATTGTCTATAATATATCTTCCCCAAATGAAACTAGTTTCTTCAGGGCAACAACCTTGGGAAGAATGGATTTGATATTTCAGGTTGAGGCTTTGGGTAGATTTTATAGGATGTATTGAGTAGAGAGATGGAATTCCAATCAGTGATAATTCCAATCATGATTTAAAAAATTGGTCAACTTAGACTTGAACTTGGTTGAGTTGAAAAATTTAACCTCTAATGGAATTACGTTATTAACTCAGCCTCCAAATCGGCTCAGGGGACTACTTTAGTATCATACTAGATTGGCTAGTTTGATATGAAATTCTCCAGCTCGGTCAAGTTTGTGCTCAGTTCCTATAGGCCACAACATCATTCATGGGAATTGGTCATGCAAATGGAGTAAAATATGGATAATTATGTACAATTAGTTAGATCCCTAGTCAGCAACAACGTTGGAACTATGGAGATACTAGAATAGCTATGTTGCCTTTCCTCTCAAAATGATATATAAGTGCTTAGCCCCTTGACCAAATTATTGAAAGGGTAGTACGAAGTTGCTACCCTACAGTTTTTGACTTCTTGCAAAATTAGACTATTTGTCCCACCTCTAGATGTCAGCACCTGGCAAATAATGTATCTTCTTTTAGGATCATTTAAGCCCTAGGACATTCCATGAGGTCACTTTCTAAAAACCTATGACATATTGCATTTCCGCATCAATATCCTTAAGGTCTAGGAGAGTATAGAAGGAAGTACTTATAGGGTCCAAATCTTTGAGTCACTTGTGGTTGCTTTTGGTACTCCTTGATATCATAAACTGCTTCACTTTCCTTAGGTAGAGGAATGGGGGAGGATTGTATGTTATTCATATTCACCCATAGCTTCCCTAAACCATGGTGCCAAAATCTGCTTTATTGTCTACCTAAGATGATAACCAACTAGGTCCAGATGCCTTCATATGCATTCATTGCCCAAGGAACTTTGGTAGCAGGGGTTTGAATGGGTGGAACCACCTTTTGGTTAGCCAAGGTCATGAGTGACAATTAAATTAGGTGTTGGGAAAGTTGATGTAGCAGACAGTTTGGTGGTGGATCTGATTACTAGTGATTAAAAAGACAATTTTTGGAGGTCTTTAAACTATTTAACACTAATTAAAATCTGGATTGAGGTTTAGGGTGAAGAAATTTCTTAGGCTTCTAGAGGGGTTGTAATCCACTCCAAGGATGGCAGTGTTGGGAGGCCATGGATTTCCTCCTAGACTAGACAAGATGGTTGAGAAGTGTTTTTAGTTGATGAGAAGTAACAGATCCGCTAGAAGAAGCTACCGAGGTATTTTTACAGATCTAAGGACCAGAAGGCATGATTTCATGTAGATGGGCTAGTTCACTGAATTGAAACAAGAAGAAACCTTTGGCTAGATTGTGGGAATTGGTTTAGTGCCAACCCTGTGGCTCCACACCACTCAAATATGATCTAGTTCAGAATGAACCCAACCTGAACAAACTACATAAATTTGACATTTAGAATCAAAGAATTCATTATTAGGAGGGGGGTTGTTACCTCATGATACACCTTTGGGACAAAGTCTCGGGGAGACTTTGATGTCTAGACTGGTTGTGGCTATAAAATTGATAGATAAAAATGACAATTGCTTTTGTGATGCCATGTTGCTTACTCTCATGATGAAAATGTTGCTATTAGGCATGCAAGATAGTAGTTGTTAATGTGATAAGATTGTTCAATTACTTTGCAATAGCCCAAAGGATTGTAATCCCTCTAAAGTTAATAATTTGAATAAGGCAGGGGTGCCTTCCTCCTTGGTGTTCCATTCACTCATATTGTGATGGATTGAGTTGAAAACACTTTTTGCCAAATTTACCACCTCATCTTTCTTGCACTGCCATCAAAAGATGTGTTATGAACAAATACAAGGGGTGCCTCTCGTTTGGGATAAAACCAAAACTCGCATAGGATTGCTCCATACAATGCATGGGAGACCCTCGTTTTCTTGATAGTCCATTTGATAGGTTGTCATCAAAATTTAAAAAGCTCCATACATATTAAAAAAGACTTTGATTTCTTGCATTTGGACCTCGACTACCATACCTTATACTGATCAATTTTGTCAATTTACCTAAGGTAAATTGACAAAGGCATTGGCAAAGGATTTGAAAAGGAAAAGAGACATTAATTGGCATTTTATTTATGAAAATAAAGGAAAATAGGAGAAAAGGGAGATGAAAGGTCACAGGTTTGCATGAGAAGGAAATCGAAGGAAAAATTGTGGAAATTGAAGGAAATAGAGGCCTCAATAATAAAAAGGCTTATGAGGATCAATTCACAATCTTTTTCCAGTTCAGTTTTGGAGCTCTCTCTCTTTATTCTCTCTCTCATACTCTTTCACAGTAAAAGCATTCTTAGAGCACTTTAGCATTGGAGAAAAGGAAGGCAAAGGAATTCAAGGATCAAGTAATGAAGAGTTAAATCAAACAGCTACAACGAGATTACTTTGCAGGTATCAAATTGCATGTATGATTTCCTTTCTAGTTTTGGCATGCATAGTACATGCATGTGTGTATTTGGTTGTCTTGTTGTATTTGGCATGGGTTTTTCCAGGTGTGACAGTGGTTTCATCCTTGCCTTTCCATTTCCAGATAGTCATTGTGTGATGGGGTTCTTTCATTGATTGAGCTTTGGAATTGTCGAATGGTTTTGGAACCGGGTGAGGTGGTCTTAGGAAAATTAGCAAGGGCCTAGGAATCCCTTGACCGGTTTTGTCGAGATTATGGTAAGGCTTGAGGGTGGAGACATGAAAATTCCTCAAGGTATTGATTAAGAAATACGGAGGCATCCAAGCTTGTTTAGGGCCTAGTGATCCCTTGACTGGTTTTGGCGGGATTGCAGTAAAGCTTGGTAGTGCATGTTTTTTTTGGGCCTAGGAATCCCTTGACCGGTAATGGTAGTATAGCAGTAAATTATGGTTGTGTAGGTGCTTGTTTTGGGCCTAGGAGTCCCTTGACCAGTTTTGGTGGGATCACGATAAAGCTTGAGGAAGATTTTTGTTTTGTTGTGAGTCCCACATTCATGCTTGGAATATAGCACAATTGTGATTGGATGAAAGAAAGATTTGGTTTAGCCCAATCTATGGTCGACTGGTACATGGAATTCCTTAACTTGGTTAGATTTTTCATATGTTAATAAGAGCTCTTTTCCTCTTGTATTTCATGTGTATTTGTACTTCTTATTATCTGGATTTTACGATTGTTCTATCATGGATATTATTATGGTTATATGTTGGTTATAAGCATGGTTTTATGACAGATTCTATTTATGGCTCTTATCATGTTTTGATTGGTAAATGATTGCTTGTTGAATGCATGACCTAATAGTCGTTATCGTAGTTATTGTGAGAGGGCATTAGACCTTCTTGATGTTTCTCATATAAGTATCAGAACCATATGTTTAAATATGCATTCATGGCTTGTAGATTACATGTTCACAATGTTTTTGACGAAATGTATGTCATGGTTAAGCATGGATAGATAAAGTTCTTAACTAAGTTTTGCATTGATGGATTTTTCCTTGTGTCATTCATCATTCTAGAAAGTTCTATCAAGTTCTAGGAAGAGGTCCAGATACTAGCCCTAAAAAAGCAGCACAAATTCTGAGGTTGCATGCTCAAATCAGGGAAATCTAGACTACAATCGCTAAGAGGCAGGGTTAGCCATGCTAATGGAGGGTCATAGCTACTAGCATTCCTTGTTATGTAAGCGACTGAGAGTCCACATCACTAAAAAGGTAAGTTATCTCTATCTCATTATATGTAATATCTATCATGAAAGAATATTTTGGGCCTTGTTTTCATTCACCTTTCTAATTCACTAAATCAACATATGTAATACAAAATATGAGTGGTTATCATCAAACTATAGATTTCAACTCTATTAGCTTCTTTATCCAATCTTTCGCAGATAGTAAATAAACCCCCTCGATTGTATAATACCTCAAAATAATCCTCTGTTATTGCTATTTCTAGATCAAGCCCTACGGATTTTCATAGATACATGTGTGTAAATGAATATTCTTCCCTAAATAAAGGGCCAATTTCAAAGACTCATCCAAATTTACACATATTTCCATCTGTTTGTGTAGCTTCATATCCTCAATATTCTACCCAATGATATGTAATAGGTCTCAAATATTTATCCCCTTTCAAGTATTCGAACCTCGTGTAAAATATTTAGTGATGCATGTTATTCCTATGAGAATCACATGGCACTATGACCATCGTATGAAAAATGGTATTTGAGCAAATCTCAAATATTTTCAATAGCATTTTCCATTATTACCCCTTACGTTACTCATAAACATGGTGGGTAATAGGAACCCATAGAGGATGATGGTCCAAATCCTAAGTATTTTCCTATGTTATAAGAATTCAAAGATGTATTCCTCAATGAGTTACCAAAACTACGTCAAGAATGTGATATTGCATTTTCAATCATCCTTGTGCTAGGGATTATACTAGTATTTAAGGTTTCCTGTATAATGATTATTATAGAACTAATGTTGTTAAAAAAGCAATTGCAAGAATTAGTAGAAAATACATTTGTCATTATGTTTCTTCACAGGGAGCACTTGTCCTATTTGTCAAAAAAAAAAACATAACTCTTAGGCCATGTATTACCTATAGACAACTAAATAAAATCACAGTTAAAAATAAGTATTTTTTGCTTTCAACTGATGTCTTATTGTCATTCATGTAAATGAAAATCAGTGTATAAAAGCTTCAGTGGGACTAGGGACTGGATCCAATAACTACGCAGAGTTGTCAGCCTTAAAACTCCTCCTGTGTTGGCTCATCCAAAGGAATATCTTCACGATTCAGATCTTCGGAGATTCTCTCAACGTTATTAACTGGGTTAATGGAAAAAGCACTTGCAAAAATTATATGCTGAAAACATTACTTGAAGAACTTCAGGACCTAAAAATCTCTTTTAACAGTTTCTCTTTGTGTCATATATACAGGGAACGAAATGAATCAGCCGACAAACGTTCTAAGGAAGGTTTGCAGCAGAATCTGGGCAGCTGGAGAATTGTAGACGAGGATCATGGGCAGATCCGTGTGTCGGATCAGCCACCACATATCTAGTTGCTGGGATGCACCAACAGTCTCACATTTCATCACTGTTTTGATGCTTTTATCATAGTCTCTTTTTTGTTTTTTGAACTTGGCAAAAATGAAAACTTTCAAAAACTCAAATTATACTTTATCTTTTTCTTGTAAGGGTTGTTTTCCTCTCCAGAGGAGACCCGTTTTTGGACTGTTTGTATTGAAAGGTTGCTAAAGGTCTATGGCTGGAAAAGTAAAGAGCCCACGACTCAACCGTTTTCTAGCAGTTTCTTTAGACAGGAGGTCCTTCTTAGAAAGGACAATTTTGATGGCAACAACTGTATGGTCTTTTACATCACAGCAAAAGGAATGCAAGGCATATGCAATGTAAACTTTTTATCATTTCAATAAAAAGTTTCGCTTTTTCTCCGGGCAAAAAAAAAAAAGTATTTGTTGCTTTCAACTGATGTCTTATTTGACCAAATGAGAAGAGATATCATCAGGTCATAATTAATGAAGACACCATTCATAAAACAATCTTTAGAACAAGGTATGGTCATTATGAATTTGTAGTAGGTGTTATTGACTGGAATAAATGCACTAACTATATTCGTGTGCTTCATAAATAACATCTTTAGTAAATACTTGGACAAGTTTATCCTTGTCTTTCTTGATGATACACTGAGTTTTTCAAAATTTGAGGAAGAGTATGATGATCATTTGTGAATGGCTTTGCAAGTGTTGAGAGAATACAAGTTGTATGCAAAACTCAACAAATGTAAGCTATATGAAAAACATATTCATTTTTTGGTTCAAATTATCTCAAAAAGACTATGTATGGGTCTACAAAAGATTGAGTCCATGGTCAATTGGCCCACTACAAATAATGTTATTGACATGAGATCCTTCATGGATATTGTCACTTATTATCAAATATACATTGATGGATTCTTCAAGATGGCACAATCAATAAATTCTTCGCAAAATAATGGAAGAAGTTTGAGTGGTCCTGTGAATGTGTGGAAGGTTGTCACCAATTGAAAAATTTCCTTATTAGTGCACCTATTTTGAAGATTGTACACTAAGAGAAAGACCTTGTTTAGTATAGACGCAGTAGGGAAGAACATGGCGAAGTTCTTATGCAAGATAACCATGTGGTACGTTTTGAGTTATAAAATCTTAATGAACATGTCAAAAACTAAGAAATACTATGTCAAGTTGACCCTCCCTCAAGTCAAGTCGGCCCTAGTGAAGAGACACGCCCATTCACGAAGGAAGAACACAATATAAAGGCATTCAAACTCCTCCACAAAGGTACTATTTGACCTCACAAAAGAGAGAAAGGTTGTGTGCATCTAAGCAAAGGAGAAGAAGGATGAAGAAGGACAAGAAGGACGAATTCATATTTAACATCTATCTCTCTCTCTCACTTTTAGCTTGCCTGTGTGTTTTTGGATAGTTTTCTAGGCAGCTTATTCTGGGTTGTCTGTGAGGTTGAATTTATGGGCTTCTGAACAATTTCTGTGAGGTTTAATTTCGGCCTAGGGTTAATCAAATCAAGTTGAGTTGCTACGCAAATTAGAGGCTTGAATTGAGGGTTGTTGACTAGCTTTGAATATAAGCATTTTTGGTTAATTTGACATTATAGTTGATTAGCTGCATTATATAGGGACCGACCCTAAATTTGTTTTTTCTTCTTTTAAATACTAAATATTAAAAATAAAACCATAAAAAAGTAGCATTGGGAACTCAAAAATTATTAAGCATTTTATAAAACTTTCATGAAATTTAATTCATTGAACATATCATCGAATTTACATCTGATTAACTAAAACCATAATGAAGTCATACAAAAGAATATTATAAAAACATAGGTATTGTTAGCCTTGCTGGAAAAAGGCCCAAAAATGGATCCATTAATGCTCTTGAAATCTTCAATTTTTGCTCAAATATCGTCCAATGAGAAAAATCAAATTAAAGGAGAGCCCTTGGAAGGGCCGAAATACACTATCGGGAAGCAAAAACACTTGAAAACCATGAAAAAACCACAACCGCAGGCTTAAATAGAGGAATGAATAGTCGCCGTTAGATCTGGCCAATTAACGCCCAGATCTAGGCGTCTAATCACAATCGATCGAGCAAAAGGGACAATTTAAAATTGGGCGCATGACACCGCCGATCCGCGATCGTCGATGATTGGATCGGCGGGTCGCATCGATGGGGAGCATATGTTATGTTATATAAAGGCCTGGGGAGTGAGTGACGCGCAATTATGATTTATCGCATCACTGATATCGCATCGGCAGGGCCTATGTACATACATATGGGTGACCTGATGAGCCGGACCCGATGACATTATAGTTGGGAGTTCATAAATTTTGAGATCCACGCCCAAGCAATTTTCAACGTTTTTTGTGTATTTTCGTTGTTTCAATGAAATACAAAGGGAAACAAGGACAGTGCAATAGCGATGGAACCCGAACCCGATGGGCTTCCTGAATAAAAATATATAATCTTTGAAGCCTGCGGAAAGCCCATTTTCAATGTTTTTTCGCAATTTTGTGTGTTTTCGTTGTTTAAACAAAATACGGAGGGACCTTTGGCCAGTGCTGATTGCGATGAAGCCCGGACCCGAAGTGGAATATATGATATCTGAAGTCCACCAAAGCCATTTTTTCATGCATTTTTCAGTATTTTCGCATATTTCAATATATAACGGAAATACACAAGCCAGGCCAAATGCGACTTGCAATGGCGATGAGGGCGGACCTGATGGATAATTAAACCACATTTTAGGACTTTTGAAGTCCAAAATACACAGAGAGGGTGGGATTTTTATAGTATTGTTGTGTTTTCTGTTCATAACAGAACGCAGTCACTATCCGCGTTTTAGAGGGATTTCATAGGCCCAGAGAGCCATTCCACCATATAATAGAGCCCGGGAGATAGTTTGTTGGGAAACAAAGCTCAGAAAGGGAAAGAGAACGACCATAGCATGTTGCAGCTCGAAACAGAAAGATCAGGGAGCACTGACAGTGCAACATCCATCATGGAGTATCTCTGGCACAGGGGAATTCCCAGACAGTGCAACAAGCTGCCAAAAATATATGAAAATGGTTACTCTGCTGTCAGAAGCAGAAAACTTGGATCCCATGCTTGCATAGAGGGCATCAAATCAGTTAACAATGCAGATCAGAGAGATTAGGACTCTGAGCCTCTTAGAGCTCAGGATCATTGTAAAGAGCTATAAATATCTGAAAGAAAAATGTAATACAGGTTCAACTTCTCAAGATTGTTCCTCCTATGTTCCTTCAAACTTCTCATCTTCATTCTAGCAATATAAGCTTCTTTTTCTATTACATGTTCAATTCCATTTTCTCTATTGTTCTATGCTTTCACATGAATAGGTTATTCATGTTTTCTGTTGTGTCTAATGCCAGATAGTTGTCATCTTATCTCTGCATTGATAAACTAGATTTGCAAGTTTCATTTGTTGCCTGAAGCTGGCCATTCATATATGTTTATGTATGCATCTACTGGTACAGTTAGTATTCTCCATCTTTCCATTGAATCTATAAACTATTGAGCATTAGTAGTCTAAATCCTTGTATTGTTGAGGGTGTTCATGCATGTCTTGAGTGAGAATAGAGTTGAAATGATTACCTGATTTGATCCAAACCGTCATTCATTCCAATAGTTCAGAGAAAAATATTGAAGATTATATGTTACCAGGCATCTTCGATTCTACAACCTAGGAGAGTTTCCTAGAGTGTTAACATAATTGGCACTGCTGTCGGGGAGAGGAAACTGAAGCTCAACTTCCCTAGGAAATGACACAGATCCAACTTTGATGATAGACAAAGTCTGGGCACATTTTTGGTTGTAATCATCTATCTGGAAACTCTATATGAGGCCGAACCTCTTGGCGACTCCATTTCATAGTTTTGGCTCAGTTTGTGAGACATACTCAGAGAAATCCTCAGAAGCTACAGGCTGGCCTAGTACCTGACCCTGAAAAAATCATCAAAGAGAGAAAGGTATTGCACAATGGAGCATCAGGTTCAGGTAAACCTAAACAATCTCCTATATCTCTTCAAGCAAGCACTGTAATAGAACAAATACATGTTGAGAGTATAGCAGTGAAGAAAAACTCTCAGAGATTCATAAAGCTCCTTATTCTTTAGGTTCTCCTTTTGCTTTAAGCCCAAAGGAAACCCCATCTCCTATCCATCATACTCCTTTAGTCTTATCATTTAGTCCTCAACCCTCTATCATTCAAACTGCCAGTACTCTTTTAGCCACCACAGCTATGGCAAGTCCACAAGCACCTACCAAAATGGAAAGAAGCATAGTTGCTAAGTATGGACCTCTAATACGGCTTTCTCCTTTGAATGCCATGCCTACTGGAAAATATCAGAAATATAGGCCTAATTTCACTGGGACTGAAGGTGTCACTGCTTTCTCCTTTGAATGCCATGCCTACTGGAGAATATCAGAAATATAGGCCTAAGTTCACTGGGACTGAAGATGTTACTGCTAAAGAACATCTTAAGTTAGTCTATAGCTATGTTGATAATCTAGACATTAGTGAAGATGATGTGTGGATGAGAGTCTTTGTCCAAAGCCTAGATGGAGAGACTAGAAAATGGTTCAAAGAACTAACCCCAAGATATATAACAGATATTAAAGCTTTAGATGATGCATTCCTAAAGCATTGGGGGGATAAGAAGGATCTCCTCTACTACCACACTGAGTTTTGTAACTTAAAGAGGGAAAATGGTGAGTTGTTATCTGATTTTAATATGAGGTTTAACCGTATGTACAACAAGATACCAGCTGAAGTAAAACCCACTACTACCTCTGCTAAAATCACCTATGCCAGTGCTTTTGATTCTGACTTCTGCCTACTGTTGAGGGAGAGGCGATGTGCTACTTTGGCTGACATGCAGGATGTAGCCTTGGAAGTGGAATCAAACATCATGGTTGCAGAGAAGCTCAAGGGAAATGTTGATAGAAGAAGACAGAGGGGTGAGTCTTCATCATGCTCTGATCCTAAGATAGATAAAATGACCAAAATGATTGAGTCATTAGCCTCTGAAATCTCCAAATTATAGGTTGAGCAGCACCCGAGGAAAGGAAAAGTGCCTAATACCTTTACTCCTAGAAATCCAAATCCAAATCCATATAGAAGAACTAATGAGAAGTTGCAGATTTTGCAAAGAAACAAAGATGCTAATGAAGACCAAAGGGTGAAGGCTCCTTTTCAAAATGCAGTCATGGAAGAAGAGCAGTTTGAAGAAGATGATGAGATCCATTGTCTGGAAGACAAAGGCAATGCTTCCTTTTTTACCTTAGCTGCATATGAAAAGTCATTATGCAATGACCAAATCAGCCAAAAATGGGATGGTAAAGCTATTCTACAAATTGTAGATCAGCAAAGATATAATTTGAGGTCAAAGATAAATAATGCCAAGGAACTTGTACAAAGAGTTGTTTTCCCTGCAGTACAACGAGCTAATAAGAAGAACAACCAGTAGTTGATCCCATCGTCCTTAAAGCTCCAGCTCATGAGGTAAGAGGCCTTTGACAAGTCTCCTTCTCCTTTCAGTTTTCAATCAGAAATTCAGAAGCTAAGAATACCTATGCCTCTGATTGAACAAGTGAAGAATGAGTCCTTCAAAAGATCCATCCTTGAGGCCCTTGAGCCTAAAGCCATCCAAGCCTCCACAGACCATGTAAATCTGCAAGATGACAAGCCAGCTATTATTCTCAGCCCAATGATTGAAAATTGTGAAAACAACTCCCCATCTTTCTATGTCTCTCTGACTATTTATGAAAAAATCATTCACAACTACCTTTTGGACGTTGGAGCCAGCCATAATCTAATGCCCAAGGCTATCATGGATGGGTTGGGTCTTGACATCACCAAGACTTATCATGACATGTTTTCTTTTGACTCTAGAAAGGTGAAATGTCTAGGATTAATCAAGGACCTAGCCATCAATTTGTCTTAGATGCCTATGAAAAGCATGATGATGGATATTGTGGTGGAATATGTACCTCCCAAGTTTGGGATGTTACTTTCCAGAGGTTGGATCAAGAGACTAGGTGGATCATTTCAAAATGATATGTCCTATGCTACTATCCCAATTTTCTGAGGTGAGAGCAAGAGATTATACAGAGAGGCGCAGTTGGCTTATATCATCAGCGATGAGAAGAACCCTACTAATCAGCCCATTTATGTTGTTGACACTGATTTTGGAGCATGTATTCTTAGTATTGAAGAATCCCAGTTGGCATCCACACAACTCAAGAAACCAGTTTGCCAGATCGCAGAGGAAGAAAACCCACAGATTTGGAATATGTTATTTGATGGGGCTTGCTCTAAAGAAGCTACAAGGGCAGGCGTAGTCCTTGTGTCCCCAACACAGGAATACATTCATTTATATTTCAAATTAACCTTTCAGGTCACAAATACTATAGCAGAATATGAAGCTTTGATTTTGGGCTTAAGCGTTGCTAAAGAAATGGGTATCAAAGGCATGAAAGTGTTTGGAGATGCATATCTCATCATTCAGCAGCTAAATAAATAGTTCCAAGCAAAGCATCCAAGGCTGAAAGCATACAAAGGTGAGGTATGGAGGCTCAAGGATTCTTTTAATGATTTCAACATTTCGTATATTCCAAGAATGAAGAACCAGCTTGCTGACTCCCTTGTTGTGTCTGCTAGCACATTTATTCCTCCTTTGCCTCCTAAACTAACATATGAAGTTCAAATAAAATATAGACCGTCTCTGCCTAACAATGTCAAATATTGGAGATTTTTTGAAAATGATGAGGAAATTAACAGGTTTTTACGAGTTGTTGGGGAATTTGCTGAAAGGCACATTGACCAAGAAAATGAAACCATGGAAGAATGCAGCCAGTCCAAGCTAAAAAGTGAGATCGACCGAGGAAACATCGTCCAGCTGCCTAGTAATCACATACCAAAAGGATTAGTGCCTCTAGAGAAGCTTTTCAATCATAACGACGTGCCCTATAAGCTGGCCAAAATAGAGAATGAGTCTACTATCTGTAAACACAATATAGGGAGCCCAACACATCTGAAATTCATCAATCTGCCCACTCATTTGTCTTCTGCCCAAAATTCCGAGTATTGCACCCTCATGAAGCAATACACTGATATTTTTTCCTGGGAATACAGTGATCTTAAAACCTATGATACAAACATCATTCAACACAAGATCCCACTGGAAAAGAACACTACCCCTTTTAAGCATAAATTAAGAGCTATCAACCCTCTCTTATTGCCTTTGATTGACAGAGAGATCAAGAAGTTGTTGGATGCCAAAATTATAGTTCCCCTAAGGTATTCAAAATGGATAGCTAACCTTGTGGTAGTGAGAAAGAAAAATGGAGAAATCAAGCTTTGTGTCGACTTCAGAAATCTAAACAAGTGCTCTAAAAAAGATAACTACCCCCTGCCTAAGATGGAACACTTGTTACAAAGAGTTTCAGGGGCCAGAGTCATGTCTTTCTTAGATGGATTTTCAAGTTACAATCAGGTTTTTATACATCCAGAAGATCAGGAAAATACTGCCTTCACTACTCCTTGGGGCACTTTCATGTACTCCAAGATGCCTTTCAGACTGATGAATGTTGGGGCTACTTTTCAGAGGGCCATGGACATAGCCTTTATGGGAGAAAAGGATAAGTTTGTCCTTATTTATCTTGATGACATAACAATCTTCTTCAGCAGCCACAAAGACCATTTGCAACATTTGAAGAAGGTATTCCTAAAGTGCAGACAGTTTGGAATTTCAGTGAACCCAAAGAAGTCACAGTTTGCTCTAGAAGAAGGCAAACTTCTGGGACATATTGTTTCTGCTAAAGGTGTGAAGATTGATCCAGTAAGGGTTCAAGCCTTTCAGACGTTGTCCATCCCAAGGTCAAAAAGGGACATTCAATCCTTCCTGGGTAAGATTAACTTTATAAGGAGGTTCATTCCAAACTTTTCAGAGCTTGTAAAGCACATCCATTTCATGCTGAAGAAAGGATCAGAAATAAAATGGAAAGATGATTCAAGAAGCTCTTTTGAAGCCATCATGGAAGCTCCCACTCTAATCAGCCCAGATTACACTAAGGATTTTTCTAGCTTCTCTTTTACTATCACAGAGCAACTTCATGCACTTCTCCAAGGATGTGGTAATCATGGATGGGTCCATTTCTTCAGCTAATTTCTCCTAACTTCCTAAGGTAGATTCCTCATCGAAGATTTTATTTGCTTCCATAAATTTTTCTTTTGTGCGCTCCAGATCAAACCCAATCTCCTTTTCTGGTGCTTTGCGGCCCATTCACCCTCTGTAAGCTACTTGCCTTTATCCTCCCTCGTCGTAGTTTCGCTTCACAGCATAATATTTACCTTAGGGTCTTCCTCGCAAGGCTCATCCATCATCATCTGGAGGTTATGCGTCGGTTGTAGAGGCTGCGCCCCCTCTTCACGAATCTTTTCCACTAATATTGGGTAATCCTCAGTCGCATGGTCAAACTAAGTACATTAGCGGCATGAAAATCGCATCGGATTCGGGCAGTCCCTCGCATAGTGTCCTGGGCCTCCGCAATTATAACAAATTAGCTACCCTTGGCCTCTCCCAAGCCCTCCTCCACCTTGACCTCAATCACACCCCTGACACTCACCTCGCTTTCCCCCAACGCCTTGGTCTAGAGACTGTGTTTCTGTCTGCACCCTATATGCAAGTGTCCTGTCCATCATCAATTCGTAACTTCAAAAATTCCACTTGTCATGGCCTACTGATTGAAAAAAATTGCAAAATAGTTGTTGCGGTGTCTGCGAATTTCTGCAACAAATAGAAATTATCAGTCATATGTTTCCCTGCTACCTGACATATAGCACACCATAACGCAAGACATGCACTTGGCCCTGCCGTGGCCTCTGGTCGTAGAGGCATTGGTCCTCTTGCTGCAAAATAGCTTTCGAAGACTGGGCAATGATCCTTGTCATACCCTTGAACCTTTCATTTTATGCACCAAACTTCTTCGCGTGCCTCTGGCCAAGCTCTTCTGTCTTGCTTCAGACTTTGCATCTCGAGACAAAGGTTTTGCAACTGCGCATGAATCTGTTGAATCCCTAGATTTAGATCTTGCATCAATGTTTCATGCAGTCTCATTGCAATCTCCAAGGCTTATACCTGAGCCTTAATCTTCTGTTGTGAGAGTGCAACCCTTAGGTGAGGCAGGAGCGAAGCCACGAACTATTCGCGGTGTTTCCCATCCATTATATTCATATTAGCTTCACGGATTTTACAGTTCA
>APFE030009378.1:0-14646 GCA_000404065.3 Pinus taeda
AATAGTTTCTCGTAGAGATTTTTTTGAGAAAATATTGTAATTTTTTGTCTAATCATGTTCATTTAGTCAAATTACATAAAAATAAAATAAAATAAAAAATTAGTAACCAAATTAAAATTGAGGTAAAATAATCAATTTATCATTGGTACTTTTTTGGACTAACAACACTTTGTTATATAGTATAATATATATCTATATATATTATATATATATATATATATATATATATTATAAATTTCAAATTTACCAAAAATCAAATTTATTAAAATGCGAACCTCTTTTATAGTGAAAAGAGATTTAATACCTCTCAATATTTAATAAATCAAAAATTAAAATGGATCTAAACTAATTTATAACCAATCTTATGTTAACAAAACATACATTATAATTATCTTTTAAAACAAAAACAAAAGAGTCTCCCTCACCAAACTTGAAACAACACAAATTAACTAGTACACAGTTTTTGTTAATAATGGTATTAATTCATATAATCCAAGATATAATATGATGGTACACTAACAAAAAGGTTATAACACATTTTCCATATTGGATTTTAAGTAAACCTTAGTTTGAGTTTTATTTAAAAAATATTAAAATGTTATATTTTACCAATTATATTTTTATTAACTTTACTATATTAAGTTTTATTTTTAATAAAAAATAAATATCAATGAAAAGCACTAATTTAAAATAATATTTTTTATTTTTATTTTTTTTAATGAGTAGAAATTAAACTTCACATAAAGTTTATGGTTGGTTGAAGGTATGGGTTTAGGCAGCAGATCAATGATCCCTCCATTGATAGCATCGATTATCATAATTGGTATTCAATTCTTGGTTTGATTTTATGGTTGTTCCTGTAATGTATTTCTTCCTTATGGTCAAAGAATTTGATGGTTGTTGATGTCAGGGAAGGACACTCAGTTAAGTGGATGGTTGTTGAAAAGGATTTAAATTCTCTGGATGGTGGCAATTTGTCAAATATATTCTCCAACAAGTGCAATCAAGATTGCCTTATAGGCATTGCAAAGAATTATTGTAATATATAGCTAGACTTCCTTGAGGTTTAGCAGAAGGGTCATTCATAAATAGAAATATTGTTCGTGGTTCAACACTAGCTTATGGCTTTATTGTTGGATGAGGAAAGTTTCATATAATGTTTTCTTTGATCATTTATGTCTACCAATATTATAGGTTGTTTTTGTTATCTTCAAAGCATTGAGGTTATGCCTAGGGAAGTCATGGGTTCAACAAGATTTAGAGGCATTAGTTGGATTTATTATTGGTGGATATGTTTGGCTCTATATTTATGACCAGTCGAGCTTTGTATTTATCCACCTTGTTTTTCGCATCCATCTTCTTCTTAAACACCCATTTGTTGCTAATGGGTTTCCTTCCAGTCGACAACTCCACTAGATTCCAAGCCTCATTTTTGTCCAAGGCTTCCATTTCTTCAACAATGGCCTTTTTCTAAAAAAAATCATCCTTTGAATCTACTGCCTCCCTAACAGTTCTAGGGTTATCATTAGTAACAGATAAAGAAAAATTTAAATAAAAAGAAGATGGACTACATCTCTCTAGATGCCTTCTCTCTCGAAATGATATCCTCAAAACTGGAGTGTGTGTCTCTTCCTCTTATGATTCTTGTTTTGCTTTCGTCCTTTAGTTCAAGCTCTAGCTTATTTGGTTCCTTTTCCTTTGGTAAGACTTCGTGTTTAATAACATATTTCACCTCTCTAAATACCACACCTCAGTTGTACACAATCTTCCTTGTTTCTTGGTTCCAAATCTTATAGCCTTTTAAACCATACTTATACTAAATGAAGATGCACCTTTCAGATTTGCTATCCAACTTGGTTCTTTTCTCATTTGGAACATGTACATATGAATCACATCTAAATACCCTGAGATGTGAGAGAGAAGTTTTCTTCCCATTACATACCTCATGTGGAGTCTTTTCCTCCAACGCTAATAAAGGTGATATGTTAAACAGGTAACATGCAATATCCACTACCTCTGCTAAGAATTCCATGTTTAATCTAGCACCACTAAGCATCCTTATTTCCTTTTCCATCAACGTCTTGTTCATTCTTTCTACAACTCCATTTTGCTTAGGTGTGTATGGAGTAGTATTCTGACATGATATACCACACTTCTTACAAAACTCTTCAAATTCCTTCTTATAGAACTCTCCACCATTATCTGTCCTCATTACATTGATCTTCTTCTTTGTCTGATTTTCCACTAGAGCCTTAAATTCTTTAAACTTGTCAAAGACTTCAGATTTCTTCCAAAGAAAATGTATCCATGTATTCCTTGAGAAGTCATCTATAAATGAGACATAGTACATAGACTTTCCCATTGATGGAACAGACATAGGTCCAAACACATCATTGTGCACAAGTTATAATATCCCTTTCACTCTCTTAGCATCAGAGGGGAAACTCACTCGACTCTTCTTCCCATATACACAATATTCATAGAAATCAAAATCCAAAGAGAAATTAGACATACCTTTTACCATACCATTACCATTAGTATTCAAAGACCCTTCTCTCCAATATGTCCAAGTCTTTGATTCCACATCATAACCTTTTCTCAAGGGACCACTAGGTTTTATGCTTTATTTTTGGGAACCACAGAACTGTTGCACATATCAATAAGAGTGCTAACGAGAAGCTTGTATAGAATTCCAATATGATCTCCCGACATCAATATCAGTTCTCCCCGAACCATCTTGTAGGTATCTTTCTCGAACACTATTTTTACACTTGCATCATCCATCTTGCTTATAGAAAAGAGACGTTTGGCCAATGCAGGAATGACAGAACACCAAGAAGTGTTCTAATCCTTCCACCTTGAAACTTTAGCTTGACTTTTATGTGTCCTATGATTCCAGTCTTCCTATCATCACCTAAGAAGACATCACCACTATCATATTTCTCATACTCGCAGGACCCCTCCATATTGTTGAAGAATCAAGGGAAATTAGGTGTAGTGTGATTCATCTTGACTTGATAACAATTTGTGGAGTCTTTTTACTTTTTCTTGTTAGCTTAATCTTCTTCTTCTTATTATTAATGCATGTGTGTGTACTTCATTAAACTTCTACTAAAAACATAATAACAAGAACACAATATGTTGGCTCTCTACCAGGGCCAAAAACTCTTTTCTCTTGAGAAGAAAACCCTTTAGTAGGCTTCTCTTATTGAAGTTTCTTATTGATCAATGCCAAAACCTAGACCCTTGATAATAATATCCTCCAAGCACAAGTCAAGTCCTTCCTCCTTACTGCACTTTGTTCCCCGACACTTTCTTCTTTCGGCACTTCATCCTCCTTCTTCTGACACTTCGTTTTTTTCTTTCAAATGTTGGTAAACCTTGTTGCACTTTCTCTCGAAGAGGCACTTATTCTTGGTCTATGATGAGACTCCTTATTTGTGATGATCCCTTCCTTCCTCTTGACCAAATGAGATTCTTCCTTGAGATGTAGGTACAGATTTGGTATGATTGTCCTGTAGCCCTAATTTCTCATATGTGTGGTGATTTACTTGATTCTATAGGCTCTTTTCTCCTTCGCTTGAGTTCCCTTCTTCTTCACTAGATTGGGACGCCTTATAAGCCTAGTTTACTAGCCCAAATAGTGAGATATATTGGTTGTGAGTTGCTACTGTCATAACTGCAGAGACAACCCTCCTTTTCTCACATGTGTGGTTGTAACTTTCCTTAGAAATACTCCTCTTAAGATCGGTTGTGTACCCTTTTTCATCGCTGCACTTAGAGACCCTTTCTTCGTCCTTTGTTCACCCTTTTCTCGGCTTCCTACCTTCGCTGGTTTCAAAGATGAATTCTTGACATTATGAGGGAGTGGATAGCCTCTATATATAGAGGATTGTGCCTCCTTTAGGCTGACTAGAAGACTACTGGCCGACTTGACATATATAATTTGGATTGCTTCTTTGGTGTTGTCACATTCTTGGAGGAGACTTGTTGACTTTGCTTGGAGGTATTCTTTTGACTCTAATACATAAATATACATGGTGTAACATGCCCTTAAGGTCTTCTATATTTTATTTTGACTCTTTGACTCACCTAAGTACTCTAACATGTGCTAGACCTATTTCAATGAACAAGAAACTCATTGACATATATTATAAAAATAATATTTATTTTCTTGAATAAATACAAATATCAAAAGTACATTTATGAAGATCGAACCTAGTTACATTTCATTCAACACCTATGGGGGGTCATGTGAAAGGATGCACCTTAGTCAATCAACCATGCATCATGATCTACATGTGTACTTGAAGAAGAAGCCAAGTACATATCTCCACCTTCATCTAAGGTGGTTTTTTCCTTTGCAAAATGAGCATCATTAGATCCATTTCCTTTCTCAAGAGTTTTACATCTACAGTCCTTTTTCTAGTGCCCTTATTTTTTGTATTTCTAACATACCTTTAGAAATTTTCCCGGAGATTTAGATCTCCCACTTGAGGACTTATTTATGTTTCTATTTTGGGAGTGTTCTCTTACAAGCAAAGGCATCTTCATTCTAGCTCTCCATATTTTTTCATCTCATCTCCTCTGACAACAAGGATGAAGCTATTTACCAAACTTCAAGGTAGTTAAATTGCGGCCGATAGCAACAACCAGACTATCCAATGAGCTTGGTAGAGAACACAACAATCCGATGCACTTATATTCGTCTGAAATTTTAATATCAACATATAACAATTGACTTACCACAATATTGAAGGCATTTAGATGCTTTGTCACCTAGTCTCCATCCTTTATCCTCAGGTTATACACCTTTTTTCCACGGGAATAGTTTGTTCACCAGAAACTTAGATAGATACAAAGTCCCTAACTTGTCCCACAAAGTCTTTGTCGTAGCTTCCCCTAATATATTCAAAAAATACTGAATTTGAGATTCACAATTATATTGTGCTCTTCGCCTTCCGATCTAACTTTGCCCAATCTTCTGTCGACATTCTTGTTGGTGTCATACCTACTCTATAGTGATCCACTGCTCTTTGTCCACCAACATATCCTCCATTTTGAGCTTCCATGACTCAAAACTTTGTCCATTAAATTTCTCGATCTCTATCTTTCCATTTTTTTCCATCTCCTTTTACAGCAAGAATCGATCACGTAGATCTCCCACTGTAACATGGTCTACCATATGCCCGAGAAAAACCCTTGTACATAAGTTACCTGCAAACAGATTCTTAAAATAGAAAAATATACAATGGCGAGAACATAAAATATACGTAGAGATTTTCTCTTGGAACCCAAACAGGGAAAACCAGATTGGTTTTTCATTATATTCCTTTTAATGCTACATTACATTATATACATGTTGAAGCATTCGTAAACCCCAAACCATTAACCATGGATTAAAACATAATCATAGTTCCCTTGATCGGATCCACAAAATACCATGGGAAAAACCATCATGGCCAAAAAACCATGCGCAAAAACCATGTGCAAAACCATGGGTAGGTCTACCCACCATCCTTGGGTCCATCCAACTATATTAGGTCCGCATAAAAAAATATTCCCAAGGCGTTGCCCCCAAATCTGTGTAGGGGGTTACCACCCCCTGCAAACCCCTTGGCAAGGGAGGTTTTCACCCCCCTTGCGGTCCCCTCGTTGCGCCCAACACAACGTAAAAGTGCTTGGAGCTAGTTGTGAAAATAATATAACACACACCCAATATAGCTAGTACACATAAACTTTATACTGTTTATTTTTGTATTTGATAAGATATGTTATTTGGTACCAAATTTTCGAATAACCCAAAAAATTGTGTTATGTTATTGGTCTAATTCCCCTTATAACAAACCAATAAACACAACAAAATGTATTAACTATATATCTCTTTAATTTACTATTAATACAAACTACTCAACTTACACAAAATCATATATATTTAGATACATATAATTTTACTTTCAAAACTTTTATTCTCTTTATTAAAAAAACAAAAACGAAAAACAACTAAATTTTTACATTGAATGCATATTTAAAAAAACACACAATTTACTTCCTCAAATTCTCGTCAATAAACTTGAAAGGGCAAACAATGTAACAGAGTTGTTTTTAATGTGACATTTTGGACTCTCCGATGCCAGAATCTGGCGGAAAAAATTCAGGTGAAATCTTCATTTATGTTATTTAAAGTGGCTTTTTTACTGTATATATGGATTCAGCACCCTGAAAAACCCCTAGAGGACTTTGATTGTGCAGGGGTTACCCATCAAGCTTGTGATTTCAATAAATTTCTACCAGATTTTAGAGAAATTAGACCAAAAAAACCCACCAAAAAAACTTCCAAAAAATCACACTAAAAAGAACTCGCAATGTAACCTACTCCACAACTTGCCTCATCTTCCATATATGGAATTTTTGACTCACTACAATTTACGAAGGTATATGTTGGTAGCCATGCTATTTTATCATGGATTGTCTCAATTTTCAAATATGATTATCTTCATAAAATTGATGAATTCAAAAATCATGAAAATTGACAAACCCAATTCCAAAGTTCCAATACCAAACTATTTAACGATTATATATATATAAACTTCTATTCAATGATTTTGTTAATTTTAATTTTATAATATAAGGTAGTAAATTAACAATGATTATATTATCAGTAAATATTATAGAAATTGTTTTTTATTATTATTTAAAAAAATAGTTGATTTATTATTATTATTTAATGAAAATTATGTTACTTCAAATAATAATAGATGGTTCATAAGAAAGAATATTTTCATTTTTATTAATTGTTTTAGAGTTTTTGGTTATTAATCTATTTCTTTTTACGTTTGAGGAATACAAACTCATAACCAATTAGAAACATTTTTAGGTCTTACTATAAGGAGGAAAGATAGTTTAACCGTGATAGTGCATGAGAATAAGTTTTGTGATGTTGATCACATGTTAGGATATTCCAAATAATATATAGGGCTATTAACGGACTTAAGTGTACACCTTCCCTTTTGGTTCATCGATGATGATTTTCTTTCTTGAGTTGGTGCTCTAGATTAGAGGAGCTCCTTTGTGATAGATTGTCATGGTTTAGTTTTTTTTGGATATATTTGGTTGGTGGAAGTTTGGGTTATGAATTTATGGTTTTACTTAATCCTTTAAATTATAATTGTGCAATGCTTTTTGGCGTTATGGTTTATTGTTATGGAATGATTTATAGATTATGGTTAGCCTGACCTAACATTCATACACCTTGCTTGTAGAACACCTTGATTGATAAGTTAAAAGTAATTTGGCATTATTTTAATCCATAATAATGTTGTTACTTAAAATGGGTGAAATAAATAATCACATTTTATTATAATTTTAATTTATGGTAAAGTTTATTAAGAAAAATACTACTTTTATTATCTTTATTTTTTATTGTATATCCTCATTAACACATATGTGAAGATAATTTATTAATCAATATTTTAATGGGGCCACCCACTTTGCACTCTGAACTATATTTATGTTCAAGCAAGCCCTTGTTGATGACAAATATATGGAAGCAACTTTATATTATTTTATGTGTCAATGGGGTCATCTCTCTATTCATGACATCAGTTAATCCTTTTGGTATGGGACTATGGGGATGGCACATTTGTGAAGGCAGATTCTGCTATAATTGGACCACCCACATCATTACTTCATTCATAAATTAGCTTGTTTCTTTATTGTGACATGGTACCTTAATCACATGGAATTGCCTTTATTATATATAGCTAAGTTTACATTGGTTAATTGTTAGATGGGCCCGTCCCATTATATGGGACACCCAGAGTATATGTAAAGAAATATGTGGCGATTTTTTATGCATATAGAGCCATTCTTATGGAGCTATTGCTGCGGTTATAGATAAACTTGCATTGGGAAAGGGCATACTTGTATAGGATGATGTAGCCTAAAAAGAAAACGAATTTATTATTATTGTGGGTTAAGGTTGACCTTTTAATTTATGAATGTCTCACATATTGGATGGGCATGTGGTCATGTAATAATTCATGCAATTTTATTTATATAATCGTTTATGTTGGTTGGGTGCTATCTCTTTAGTAAATGGATGGGTAATCGCTGGGATGGTGAGTTATTATATACCACATATATTGAGCAACATTTACTGATGTAAATGGTTAGTCTTTACATCATGGAGGTTACATCATGTTAAAATAGATAATTATTGTATTATTTGATGATGGGTGATAATTAACTTTATAATTCAAATCCATATGGAAGGGGATGTGTTTCATTATTGCATGGTAGTTAGTGTATTTATATTTATTGGTTATAGATAAGGTTGTTGGTGATTATTGATATGGTTAAGTACATTAAAGAGGTTGTTGCAATCTTGAGACATTTTTAAGGTTTTTTCGTAACTAAATCCATTGTTATTGAGTTGTCCCATGAATAGTCTTATGAAATTAGTTAAGGTGAGAACATCATTGTATTGTTTTTCTTTGTGTTTATTTTCTTAGGGGATGAAAATACATTTTAACAACTCATTGATATGGTTGGTAAATAGTGATATGGCTAACCACATTAAAGAGGTTGTTGCAATTTTGTTTATTTTTTAAAGTTGTTGTGTAACTAAATCCATTATATTGAGGTGTCTCATGAGTTAGAACATTATTATATGTTTTCTTTAGGAGGGGGGAGGGTGGGAGATTGAGTTAGTTTAGATAAGAAATTGTTATATTGTGGTTTCTTTTAGGGGGGAAGGGTTGGGTGGGGTTGGGATTGATTATTTTATTGTTTCTTTTAAGAGATGAAAGTACATTTCAACAGCTCACTTCTACTTTATGTAAACAGATAGTTCAAGAGGTTAAAAATGTAATATTTTATTGTATTCTCTAAAGAACTAATGGATCTAACGAAAACAATTATTTTTTTAATTGTAATAGGGATTGAACCAAAACCTATAAGGATTTGTTTTTTCCCTTATTTGGTATGGTTATATTTGGGAGAGATCCTTGGAGCTTAGTTGAATACCTGTTGGAGGTACTTGGAGAATGAACAAATCACTTAATGGATGAGGATATCTGATAGATCTCTATGATATCTCATGTTAATGAAATATTTTTGGATTATGGTTATGAAACATTGGATGAGGTAACATCATTCCTCTTTAATTGTATTTATCATTGGGATGATTCATATTGATGCATTTTTCTCTATACTTAGTTATATGATTGTAATCCATTCTTGATAGGTACAATTTTCATAGCCCTTAGAGTTTATCTACACTAATTGTCTCCCTTGATAAATTTATGAGGCTTCGGAAAAAAATGAAATGCTTAGTTAAGCTCATATTTTATAGCCATAGTGTTCATATATTCCTCAATAGTACAACCTCTCATTGAGCCTTGATTTGAACTATTTTGTTGGAATTCACTTTTTAATTCACCTTGCACTTCATGGTACAATATTCTAGCAATATTATCCTAGGAAACACACCCTTTTTCTAAAGGAGACTCAAAATTAATGCCAAAAAGGTTAACAAGGTGACATTGGCCTCCCTTTTAAATGCTCCAAGGCCTTACTTGAGATTCAAGACTTTATATCAAGAAGTGAGACTTTGAGAGGTGTTACCTAGCATATGGTAATTGCAATATTTTTCATCACATGATATATTGTTAGGGTTAACTTGCAAGGATGATGATGAGCTTAAGATGCATACTTATTTTTTTGGCTTGATGATAGTGCATATTGAGATAATCATATTTCATAATATTGCTTAAGGATGGGTGAACCTAGTGTTCCTACTTGGTGGATTGTGTGGATGATGGTCTTGGTCCACATTGCTTTCTTCATATCCACATATATTATTTGGTTAATTAATGGTGTTGACATGCTCAATGGTCGATAATGTTTATTACCTTGATCTGGGTCGTTAGATAGTTGAGCATTGCTTCATGGTTGTTGTTCCATGCATGTTTTATGGAATATTGGAATATTTCTATTGAGGAAGAGTGTTCTACCATGTATTTATCTATTTTACTCCCATGACAACGTTTGACAAAATAGAAAATGAATCTCAAGGAGTGCTCATCTCCTTAACTATGTTTCAAAATCCAATAGGATTTGTCTTGACATGATGACATGGAGCTCTTGTGAAGGAGAGATCTAGTATTTTGGTATCGATTATACTTTCATTATGATGTTCCGTAGTATAAACAACCCTTTTGACAAGGAACTCACATATTTGTTGTATTTTGGATCACCCTAGGGGGTTTTGATGAGAAATTTGGTGGTGATATGCTACTTGAATCTTGTGATGAAGTGCCCAAGCTTGTGAAGTTTCTATTCTACTCTTATGTTGATATTTGACTAGATAAACTACCAAAGTTGTGGAGTTCTCACTTCTTAGGAATATTTTGGAGCACCCTTGAGGGTTTGGTGATGGCTTCGAGATATGAGTTCCCAATAGATTGTTTTACCTTTTGAGATCTCTATTGTATTCATATGGCGATACTTGTTTTTCCAAAGGAAAAAACAACAATTTTATTTCAACTTTTGAAAAAATGAACAAAATTATGTTTTGTACATGTTATTCGAATTTAGTAAGAGCAACCTCTCGGCTTATATGCATAAGAAAAATTGAAAATATAAAACAAACCTGAGAAGTTAAGTATAATAGTAATCATGTCACTTTCTTTCCTTTCTTTATTTGGACCTTCTTCCACCCCCCTAAGTGGGGGTTAATTGGAAACATTACCATATCGCTCATAGTTATCTCTGGTGGGTGTTCATTATTTGAATTCGAACTTTCCAAAACATGAACTCTCCTTGTGCCCACTGTCCCATCCTTTTTTTGTGCCGCATTTTCTATCATTCTGGTTCATGGCTTGCTTCTAATTTTGTACCATTTTGTTTGTGGGTTTCATTTTCAACATCTACTTGAGTACTCCCTCGTTCTTGATTTAATGGGTTCTCTATGATTTCCCCTTCGTTTTCAACCATGAGGTAGGGATCGAAATCCTACCATCCTTTTGTTTGTGAGCCTACCCCTTTTTCTTTTCTCGGTGCTTTTTTTCCTCAGGGCATGGGTCCTACAAATGTATTATTTGGTAAAATCAACAGCATTCGAATCCCATATTGTCATAATCCAAAATTTGGTTGCATTGAAAGGTTTTATGTTTCAGCTGAATATGGTCAAGTAGAGTCTTACTCAAGTCTATTTCTACACATATTCTAGCAAAGGTAAATGACCCTTTCTCCATTCTTTCGGCATCTATATTTTCAAATGACCCAAAAGTGTTTCCAATATCCTGAAGAACCTTGTGATTTTAGAGAGGAAGGGGAAGACTTGGTAGCCTCACCCATACTATAATTTTTTAGACTACCATTATTGTGGAATAAAAATTGGGGAACCAATGGCTGATGAAAGGCCCTACTCTTCCCTAAAACAAGGATCTTCTTTCAATACTCTCTCCATATCTTCTTAAGTATCGAGTTGAACTATGAAAAAACCTTTTGAGCATAGGTGTATGTCGCAATTGTTGGTCCAGGTTGTAAGACCCTATGATGCAAAACATCAGACCTAGGCCAAAACCCATTCAATCTATAGAAAAATGTTATTTACCTCTATTAGATTTACCTCCAAGGTAGGTGCTTGTTGTAGTTGTTCAACAATGTAATGTCCTGGATTGTGTTGTGGTAGATTCGATGGCTTAGATTCCTTTCCCTGTGTTTCATCCTTATAGGAGAATGAACCTCTTCTGTTTCTAGATCCTGAAGCACCCCCTCATAGCCTCAAAGACAAGACAATGGTGAAATTTCTTGAAATGTTGTAATCTTGTAGTTGAGATAGATCTTGAAGTTGCTTCCCCTCATGAAGAAGATGTTGTATGTCTATAAGAAAAACTAATAAATTCTCTATAATTTTCTTGAGATTCACCACATAATCCAAACTAGAGACCCAAAAAGGAAGGACTTCCCTTTAAGGGTCTTAATAAAAGTCTGAAATATATCCATTTGTTATGACTCTTTCATATTTGATGAAGAGGTGTTGTTCTGACCTTAGGAAAGCATTCGATCATATTTTGGATCATCTTTTGGCATCTCATATCGACATACCAAGAAAGTATTATAATGTGAAATCCATATAAGAAAGAAATCAACATGATACATATGATTATGGGGCATTCAATTTTCATATTTCCCTAGTTCGAACTCATCCTTACACACAACACATGGTGCCGCCATATCGTTCTTATTGACCTTCACCTCCTCCAAAGCATCACCCATTATTTTCGACTTTGGGGGCCGACCCCTTCTACCAAGGTCACTCTCTGTTAATTCCTGCAATAACTCTAAACCTAGACTAAGTAAAAAATCCCCCATATTCCCTTGCATTATTCTCCTCAGGGCCATAAGGAGGAATTTATCAGCGCACACTTTGTCATGCGAAGGAAAGGAAAAGGAGTTGAAGGGACGAAGAAAATCAAACCTAGCAAGGGATTGCATCACCTGGTCCACGAATTTTCCTTATTCCACACCACGATTTCCATTCTTGATTTCTTACACAAATCCACCAAAACAATTCGGGAAAACCAACCTGCTTGTACTGTCGGGCTATCTAATTGTCATGTTGCGCTGATGGCACCACCAACTTTCCCTCGCCCCATCAATTGAGGGTTTTCCTTTGTTGATACTTTCCTATGATCACACTTAATGTAATATATAATTAAATTTTATAGGCGCTCACATTCTTGTGCACTTTGGAAAGACCTAAGGTTTTAAGGTTGATTTTGCATGGTTGATGGATCACAACTCTTGGATAGAATAAACTACAATTTTTTATGTCTATTTCGGTTCCCATGGCTATACTTGATATGATAAATACTTCATCATGGTGAGTAATTGTTGGGATGAGGATCCCCAAGTCTAAGTTTTGCCGAAGTTTGAGTCAATTTTTGTAATACTGTAAAGTCTTCGCAATTTGAGGAGTAGAGCACATAGAATGTTAAGAATCAAAGGGGATTTTAGGAAGGTTAAAGCCCCTTCCAATGAACTTTGCACATGGTTTGCGGACCATGGGAATATAATGTAAAAGTTATAAAAGGGAGTCATCTAGGAGTCATTAGGCATTTCAATTAAGTTAAGTTCTAAGTGGAGTAAGATTTTGAGTCTATATTATGGCGAAGGGGAAGGCTCTTGCAGATGAGTGCACAAAGACCTTGGTAAGTCCGCAGTTGAGTGCGTGGGCTCCTGTAGTTGTGTGCACATGGTCAAAAAAAGTGAATGTATTGAAGATCTGAAGAAATAAAGGATATTTGAAGAAAATATTTGTGTTATGTGTATATGTATATGTTTATGTGTTTTTATGCTTAGTTATGATTTAGTTCTCTATCATATTGTTTTAATTGCTTCGTGAAGGTTCAGATCTACTATTATATGTTAACGTATGCATGTTAAACACTTAGGCGAAGCTCGTAGATCTAAGTAAGTAGAAATTATTTTATGTTTGTGATCCTAAAGATAAGGGTTTGCGAAGGTCAAATCGGGCCCTAGATTAAGAAAACACCTCGTTGCTACATCACATAGCCTTCTGGATGCAGAAACCTGGTTCTAGCATCCCCCAATACTGCCTCAGGTGAGACTGCAGACTGCACTAAGCAGGCTATTTCCGAGAGGGACGGTAGTGTAGGGTTTTGTTGGTTAGTGCAGCTAACTATAAACCTGGGTCCAAGCTCTCTCAAGCCAAAAAATGGTTCTGTTGCCAGGACGAGGATCTATATGAGGGATGTGTGATGTGGTGTTTGTGGATACCAACTGAGAAAGAACTTGAGAAGTGGATAGATCATAATTTGCATGAGTTTTTAGCTCAGGAAAATTGAAATCCACATTGGCCAAAAGAGAGGTGGTTATAGAGATATCTCTACAGAGAAGAACATAAAGTTTTCTTTTCATCGTTCCCTTGAGAATTACACAAGTAGTTGTCTACGTTAGCGGACAACAAACCTACTTGGAAACACGAAAATCCTATTGTGTGGACTCCTGAACTGATCAAGCACCTTGAAGAGTCTGATTATAAGGTTGTAAGTGTTGTTGGCTATTGGATCGATAATATTTAGGGTGGTTTCATCACTGAATTTGAAATTAACACGTATGTATTTTATAGCGAAGTTGAACACTGATTCTTTAAGGGTACGAGAGGTAAGTACTTGATATCACTAAAAACTTGGATTAAAATGTCATTGTGTGAAAAGGGTGTTATGCCTTTGAATTGATGTTGAAACGAGGTTAGACCATATCTATGTGAAGTGGAAAAAGATTCAAGGTCGATTGGGAAAAATAAATTGAAGGCACGTATAGTCCATTGTTGGGTGAATCAGACTGCGAAGAAGAAAGGACTAGCCCTAACACACCTGGAGGTGCACCGCAGATAGAAGTTTAGGGAACTTCTTGGATTTTGCATCCATCCACTCCGTCTCCACCTTCATCACCACCTCATATACCTACTCCTCCACCTGCACCTCCGTTACCGGGAATAGTGTCCACTTAGAGCTGCTATTCCCACTAAGACTTGTAGCTATCTTAGAAACAAACAAGTTAAAACTACTTTCGTTTTCCTTTATGAAAAATAGACAAGAGGGGAACAGGGGA
>APFE030009381.1:0-24132 GCA_000404065.3 Pinus taeda
GATCGACGAGGCTGGACTACTACAACAGCGTTGGACTACAGGTAGGATCTAAAACACTTGATTTCTTGTATGGTAAATGCATGTTTAGAGAAGGATTGCTCTTAATTGTCTTGTTTGTCACTAGAAAGTCTTAGGCTTCTAGGGAGGTTGGTTTTGTCCGCAAGATTAACTCTTTCCGCATGAAAATCCTCAAGAAAAATACCATCTCAAAGAGCAGTTCACACCACAAAATATCACATTTTGTCTAAGTCGAAGAGACAAAGACTAATGTGCACTCCCAAAGAGAGGAGAGTGTGATGAGTGAATTGTTATAAACGTAATAGATAAATAATAAATTAGTTCACTAACTGAAAATTCAAAGGGCACGTACCCTTTCACCTCGTGACCAATCAATGCTATATAGTAAAATGTTATGAGGGTGGTTGTATCATCAATTCATATCTTTTTCAATAATAATAAATATTATCTACAAGCATTTTCTTTGTTACCCCGCGTTAATTTTAGGCAACAATGGCATGTTCTATGCTTTAGAGCAATTTTACTTCAATTTCTTTATGAGCCCAATATCAATTTCAGTTTAGCAATCACATAAACACGTAAGTAAAACGCTACTAGAACATAAACATAAACAGTAGAAGACAAACCAAGACAAGAGGACACAAGATGTGGCACCAACCCGGGACAAACCCAATGGGGGGAAACCCTTGATCAAATCTTCTTTTAGTCTTCAATAGTTCAGTAGAGAGAGATAATACAATTTACAAATTCTGATAATTTATGATAGTAGCAAAAGAGCCCTAACAAAAAAAGTCAACGTTGGTCAACAGCAAGATTTGACCTTGAAAGATTTGGTCAACTTTGGCCTCCAAACTGCAAGATGAAACAACCTCAAAACAATCAAACTCATTCCAGTCAAAGTCTGGTCAAACAGTCAACCTGTAGTCAGCCCTAACCACAGTCAACATTGGTCAAACAATCAACAGATTGCCTTGATTTCTGTGAAAATTCCTGAATCTAACACATCAGAAACCCCTACTGCAATTACTAGTTTACAATCTCCTACTTGTTCTTTACATTAACAAGTTATTTAATTACATAAACATCAAAGTAAACACTATTGCAACCTTCACAAATATACAGATCATGCACTGAAATAAACTGAGACAATTACACAAGGGACACCGTTATTTTTGGACAATCATCCTCGGATAAACCCAATGTGGGAAAGCTGGTGCAACACAGAGAGGGTTTGTATTATTAAGCATATTTCATGAATACAACTAGGGTGCCAAAAATGGCTCACCCAACAGAGAATATCCTCGGTAGTAGTACCTCTATCCAGAGATAGATATTTCGGCAAATCAACAATCAGATGATCAAACCCCACAGTGACTTCAACTGTTCCCTATGCTGGACTGCGAAAGCTGCTCCAAGCACTGCTATGGAACTGCATCACTCCTCCAAGAGCTGTGTCACCCCTTAGAGTCTGATGATATGCTCCTATGCTACCCCACAAAATCTCTCCAACACTGCCTTTGAGGCCTAGCATGAGCCTCTATGGCTTCTGTATCACCTGCGTCAGCCTTCTGTGTCCTCTGCGTATGCTCTTCGGCCTCTGCGCCAGCCCTTCTAGGGACTGCGCTGTCTCTCTGGGCACTGCGCTGCCTCTTTGCTATGTATTCTTTAGCCTCGGATGAAAATCCCTTGTTGAACTGCCCCTCACTGCAACTCTAATCACTAACTTGATTTCCTCAGCAAACCTCGACCCAGAAAATTGAATTTTTTGATCACTTGGTGTATCTCCAACTGAACCTCAAGCCTCCTCTTATACTTTTCTCGTTGACAAATCAACGGCCAAGATTAAGTCCCTAATCAATGACTAAGATTAGAACTAGCTTGATCCACGACACTTAGAACTTTCTCACCCATATTTTATTAATACTCATTAATATTTTAATTTTCCTAAGTTTAGACTTAGGAACTCATTAAAAATATTAATTATTTTAATAACTCCTCATTCGAGTTGAATTTCTCCAAACGATTTTTGAGTCTTGGAGATCTCATGTGCTTTAGCCTCTCCACCAATTTTCAAGGCTAGAGCACATACGATGCTACCCAAAATCAACACTCCCTCTTAGCGAGGAATGTGCTCTAACAATGCTTCACCATAGAAGCATCACACTGATCTTTCGCATCGGTCCTCTGTGCTGATGCTTGGCCTGCTCCCTCACATCCACTGCACTTCTACTTCTTGTTGATTTTTGGTAGCATCGGATGTGCTTTAGCCTTGAAATTTGGAGGAGAGGCTAAGGCGCATGAGATGTCCAAGACCCATAAATCTTTTTGAGAAATTCTACCCGGATGAGGAGTTATTAAAATAATTAATATTTTTAATGGGTTCCTAAGTCTAAACTTAGGAAAATAAAAATATTAATGGGTATTAATAAAGATAAGGGTGAAAATATTCTAAGAGACGATGATCAAGTCTATTTTAATATTAGCCATTGATTAGAAATTTAATCTCAGCCATTGATTCATCAATAGGAAAGTATAAGAGAAGACTTGAGGATCATTTGGAGACACACTGACAGATACTCAATATCTCAAGGAAAATCGATTCTCAAGAGAAGGAGATCGATTTTATAGGGAGATTTACAGGATGGAGGAAGAGGAGGGCATCACAACAGGAAGTGACTGAGGAGGAGGTGATGCAGAGACAGTGAGAGACAGCACATAGAGAGATGCAATCCAGAGGAGAGACATAGCCCTCACGCAGAGAGATGTAGAGCCATGCTGAGCCACGTAGAGTGACAAAGAGGTGACAAAGGAATGGAAGAAGGGTCTCCAAAGTGTCAGGAAGTGTCAAAGGGGAAGTCTCAGGTGTTTTCTTTCAGTTTCTCTGTAAAATCATTCCTTGTAAAAGCATTTGTTGTCGAAGATTAATATAACCCTCATCTGCTGCACTGATTTTCCCGAATTGGGTTTTTCCAGGGACAATTGTCCAAAAACCACTGTGTTGATGTGATTGGTTCTTGTGCATGTATTTTCTTTGTGTAATTGTGTGATAACTGCTGTAGAATTTATTTTAATATTTTCTCAAGGTATTTTGTAAATAACTTATTGTGAAGAATAAGTAGGTGAAAAAAATTAGTTGCGGTAGTAGAA
This sequence comes from Pinus taeda, assembly GCA_000404065.3. Classification (NCBI taxonomy): domain Eukaryota; kingdom Viridiplantae; phylum Streptophyta; class Pinopsida; order Pinales; family Pinaceae; genus Pinus; species Pinus taeda. The sequence continues at coordinate 3,166 of APFE030009381.1, forward strand.
TTTCAGTTTAGAAATTTTCACATGGTATCAGAGCGGAGATCTTGCAACAAGAGAGATAAATCAACTATGGGTCAAGAGCATGATGCAGAGGCATCAACTCAAAGGGACTCGCGCAGATTTCCAGAAGAATGCACAAGGGACATGGATTAGAATTATTCTATGTTAGCTTCCAGATTGGAAGAAGAAGTCACTTTCCTGGCAAGCTCTGCCTCGTCTAAGGTTTGGTATATAGATAGTGGAGCTTCCTGGCATATGATAGGAATTAGAGAATGTTTTTTAGATTATCAGGAAGAAAGAATGAATTTTCAAATCACCATGGGAAATGTACCCCAATAGGAAGAGGTATTGTAGTCTTTCAAACCAAAGCAGGAGAGTGGCTTCGAGCAACCAATGTGCTGCATGTGCCAGGATTGGGGATGAACTTACGCTTTGTATCTCAACTTCAAAACAAGGGCTATGACATTTTCTTCATTAAGGAGAAAGTATTTTTCAAAAACTCGAGTTGGAAAAGGAAGGCCCAGATTGGAATCATAAGTAACAGACTGTACAAATTATAGCTAGAATCACCAATGGCACTGATAGGCAACAATGGAGATAAAGATTTGAATGAACTATGGAATAGGAGGATGAGACAATTACATCATGGGGCTCTGAGAATTATCAAGAAAACAGTATCAGGAGTTATAGAAGTAAGTACCAAACGAGATGATGTATGTATAGGGTGCGCTCTGGGCAAGTATGCCAAAGCAATGTTTTCCAGAAGTAACAATAGAGCTAAGAGTGTGCTAGGATTGATACACTCAGACATCTGTGGAACGATGTCCACAAAATCTCTTAGTGGTGACGAATACTTCGTCACCTTCTTCGATGACCATTCTAGGAAGACTTGGATCTACTTTCTGAAAACCAAGGATGAGGTTTTTGGTCGATTCAAAGAGTTCAATGCTCTAGTGGAGAATCTGATAGGAAACAAGATAAAAGTGTTGCACTCAAACAATGGTGGAGAGTATGTTGACAAGGAATTCACTAATTTTGGTACTAAGGAAGGCATCAAAAGAGAGTGGATAACTCCCTACAATCCAAAGAAAAATGGGGTAGCAGAAAGGAAAAACAGGATTATTGTGAAAGTAGTGAGGGCAATGCTGTATGATAAGGATATGCCCAAATTCCCATGGGAAGAAGCATGCAACATGACAGTTTATGTCCACAATAGGACTCCACGCAGGGAATTGGGGAAAATCACTTCGGAAAAGGTCTTCACCGGGAAGACACTTAAAGTCAGTCATTTCAGGATATTTGGGAGTTTAACATATTTCCACATACCCGAAGAAAAGAGAAAGAAATTAGATCAAACTATTGAGAAAGGATATCTTGTGGGATATAGCGAGAATGCTAAAGCATATAGAGTCTATTTTCCAAGGAGTAGGAATATAGTAGTTTGGTGGGATGTAAATTTCATGGAGGATAGAGTTTTTTAGGAAATCCCAAGAAATTCCTTCTGAGGAGCAGTCGAAAGACGAGCCGCTAGTCCAACCACTTTGACCAGAAGAAACTAGTACCATAAATTCTCCTGAGACAAAGCTTCAGAACAAAAGGAATCTAAGGAAGAAGAAGAGATGATAGATGTGCCCACTACTAGTGGAAGAATAAGCTGGGAACTCCAACAATTTCTACGGGATGCAGAGGACTTCATTGGTGCACCTAGGAATAATAAAAGGGAGCAAAGACAACCAGACAGATACCAGGCATTAGTAGCTTAGGTTGGGGAACCTTCTAGTTTTCAGGAGGTTGTTCAACATCAAGAATGGGTAGATGCTATGGTGAAGGAATATAGTTCTATAATGGTCAATGATGTCTAGGAAGTGGTACCTAGGCCTCAAGACAGGTTAGTGGTAGGTTCGAGATGGATCTACAAGGCCAAATATGCTACAGACGATAGTGTGGAGAATTACAAAGCCAGGTTTGTGGCTAAGGGGTATGCTCAGAAGGAAGGGATAGACTACGAAGAAACTTTCGCCCCATAGCTAGGTATACTTCTATTTGAACCGTGACATTTCTTGCAGCACATATGTGTGAAATTTTTTGAATCTAACACATTAGAAACCCCTACTGCAATATCTGGTTTACTATCTCCTACTTTTTCTTTACATTAACAAGTTATTTAATAACATAAACATCGAAGTAAATGCAATTGCAGCCTTCACAAATATACAGATCAACAACTGAAATAAATTGAGACGACACAAGGGGCACCGTTTCCCTGGAAAAACCCAATTCAGGAAAACCGGTGCAACATATAGAGGTTTTTATTATTAAGCAGATTTCTAAATACAACTAGGGTGCCATAGATGGCTCACCCTTCAGAGAATATCCTTGGCATTAGTACCTCTCTTCGGAGGTAGATATTTCGGCAAATCAACAATCAGATGATCAACCCCATAGTGACTTTGACTATTCCTTGTGTTGGAAAGTGAAGGCTGCTCCAAGCACTCCTCTGGAACTGTGTCACCCTATCCTTGTTGATCTTCTCTCAGTCTTCCCCATAGAAACTCCTCAACACAACCTCTTCAGCCTAGCGTCAACCTCTACAGCGCTCTGCACTATCTGTGTCAGCCTTTGCATCCTCTGTGTCTGCCCTACAACTTTTGCATCCTTTACATTGGGCTCCTTAGCCTCTGTGTTAGACCTCCTAGGATTTGCGCTGCCTCTCTAATATGTATTCTTCAGCCTTGGATCGAAATCCCTTGCTGAACTGCCCCTCACTGCAACTGATCACTCACTCGATTTCCTCAGCAAACATAGCCCTAGAAAATCAAATTGTTGATCTCTCTTGGTGTGTCTCCAACTGACCCTCAAGCCTCCTCTTATACTTTTCTTATTGACGATTCAATGGCCGATATTAAATCCCTAATCAAGGGCTAATATTAGATCTAGCTTGACCCTTGTCACTTAGAACTTTCCAACCCATTTTATATTAATACACATTAATATTTTTATTTTCCTAAGTTTAGACTTAGGGACCCATTAGAAATATTAATTATTTTAATATCTATTCATCCGAGTGGAATTTCTCCAAAAAATTTCTAGGCCTTGGATATTTCATGTGCCTTAGCCTCTCCACCAAATTTCATGGCTAGAGCACATCCGATGCTACCAAAAATAAACACTCCCTCTTAGCGAGGAATGAGCTCTAGTAATGCCTCACCATAGAAGCATCACACTGATCCTCCGCATCGATCCTTTGTGATGATGCTTGGTCTACTACCCCACATCCATTGCACTGATGCTTCCTGTACTGCTGCCCATGACACTGCCACTGCCACTGCTACATCTGTATTGCAACTCCCTCTCAAAATGCTGCCTCATGCTTCCCATAGCACTGCCATTGCTAACTACTGCACTGCAACTCAGTTACCGAGATGTAAGTAATTGACTTCACCTAAATACTGACATCCTGGTTAGTTTGGAAGCCTCGTGATGCTGAAGCTACCTCTGCTGCTATCTTGTGCTCCCTCTACTGCCACTGCATTTCTGCAAACACCTTTGTGCCTCTCGTACTACTGCAACCTCCACTGTGTTGCCTCATATTTCTGCACTCTAGCACTGCCTTACCGCTCCATCACACGTTGCTCCACCCAACACCTGTCATCATGCTACTTTCGTTAAGGGCTATCATAGCTGGATGTGATCTAAGAGTCTCTGTCTCTCCACCTCTTTTCTAGAGGTGCATGAGTACTCATGGCACAACCATCATCAGTGTCGACATCCTTCTCCACCTTTGCTGGAGCAACCTTTGACTCAGAAGCTTTTCCCTTGCCTTTCTTCCTGGGGCATTGAGATGCATAATGTCCCAGCTCCCCATAGTTGAAGCACTCGACCTTGGAGATGTCTTTATTCTTCCTCTTCTGAACCCCTTGTTGTCCCGCAGATGCTAGAGTTACATCCTCCTCCTCCTCCTCCTCCTCCTTCATTCAAACTCCTTTCCTGCTACTCCTTGCCTCGGTCAATTTCTTGAGCTCTTCCTGTCGAAGAGCTCCCCACTTCTCCTCCCAACTGGGCAGAGTCACTCTGGCCAAGATGCTTTGGGCAAATGTCTCCCACTCCTCGCAGATTGCATTTAGCGCAGTCCTGACCATGAACTTAGGATTCGGTATAGACCCCACGTAATTAAGCTAGTCACGAATCCCTTGCAACCTAAGAAGGAAGGGATCTATCTCCTCTCCTTTCTGCATCTGATATGACCTCAGTTGATTTTCTAGTAACATCTTCCACTGCATAGAAGAGACCTGATATAAGGTGGTCGGGTTTGCCACATCTCCCTTGCTGTGTTTTTCTCAGCAATATGTGGTATGACATGATCCTTAACCCCATCTAGAATCATACATTTTGCCTTCTCCTGGGCCTCCTCATACTTCTCATTTGCATCAGGGTCAACTAGGACAACTACGGTTCTTAAGACATAGTCCTTGATGCGATGCTTCTCCAGGATTGCTAGGATCCTGGCCTTCCAGATGACAAAATTGGAAGCCTCATCTAATCTATCTTGATTCCTCAATCCGTTCATTGCCATCTCTGCTCCTCTTCTCTAGACTCCCTCTGAGTCCTAATTTCCCTCTCAGAAATCCTCCAACCAACTGTCGAATCACTCCTCTCTAATCCTCCTTTGCCGCTGCAACTCGAAACTAGATTTCTTGGCTAGAAATCTGTCGAGGTATTGCTTCCCTCTAGTTTGGTTCAGTCTCCTTAGACACTGTTATGCACTGATAGAAATAGTGTCCCACCAGCTCCTCAAATCAAAGTCCGCACAACTCCATTAGCCCTGGAAACTGAATATTTTGAGCCCTTCTGGCTCTACGAAATCACAGTGAGAGTTGGATCAACTCCTCTTGGACACAGTGTCAATCCTTCCTAGTTGAGAAAGATGACTTGGCATTGCGTAGGCCTAATCTACCCTCCCTCTGCCTCTGCAATGGCCTGGATAGTTGACGCAGCTAATGCATGGTCTCCTCCCAGCTACTTCATCTTCCTCCCCTTTAATGGTGCTGGACCTGCCAACATTCAAGGGATCACTCCGGTATGAAGTCCCAACTAGATCTCATACCGTTTGTTGTGGGAGTCCCATCCAGTATGATGGCCCGGTTGCCATTGTCTTAAGGATTTACCTCAACCCTTGCTTGTCAGCACAAGAGAGTGGTCTACATTGTTTTCAAGAAGTGAGGTTCGCGTGCGTGGTGGTTGCTAGTGTTACTTGTGTCAATGGTTCTTTCACTGTAGAGGGAGAGGGTGGGAGTGAGTCCCAAGTTGGCTGGGATGAAGTCCCAGCTTGGCTAGGAACACACAACACAACAAGGACATGCACAACTTCTGGAGGAGCAGTCCACATGGATGTGTAGTCACAACACACAAGGTAAGATAACACGTACAACACTCAGCGGATGAGTCCGCATGAGTGCAACAATTGTTACAACAAGTTTTATGTGAAGGATTTGTCTAATGTCCAGGGGGTAGACACCACAGGCGAAACAACATTAACAACTTATACAACACATTTTCATTAACAAATTATGCACTACAACAAGTGAAATAAGTTCAAGTGTTCAACACAGGTTAAAGCAACATGCATTACAAGTGTTCAAGATTAGTCTTACAACAGTTACAATACATATGTGAAAACGTGATGGCCTGTTAGCAGGCTTCTGAATTAAGAGAAAGTTCCAAGACACATCGTTACACCATACATCACTAACCCCGAGAGCGGGGTGTTGGAGCCACTACTTACTCATCAAAAAAAAGATTACAAACTCTCTTGGCTATGTGGGAGGAGTTGAGGTGAAAAGTCCTTTGCATGTACAAATGAGGTGGTATTTATAGCCAAGGGTGAAACTGATCCTTGTGGTTGTTTGACTACCCTCATGACTGTTTGACTTCCATGACTTTTTGACTTTACATGACTCTTTGTACAACAAGTGGGTCTCTTTTACTTCCACGTTACATTGCATTGATTTGAAAACATGGCCCACAGTGGAGATGTGGACAACATGACTCATGACATGACTCAACATGACAGTGCTGGTACATTCATGCTGCTGCTAGAGTGCATGTCGAGCTGCAGTGTTGCTGGGTGATGGATGTCTTCATGGCGTGTTACAAATTCATCTCTGCATGGAAAAGTGCGTGGAGTCTTCAACGGTCATTAGTTCACTTGATGTTGCTTTGGCACGTTTCTCCTTGCTTGTATGTTGGAAGGTTTGACAGGCTCATTGTAAAGTTTAGGTATGTTCTATGCTAGAGCAATTTATTTAAATTTTCACAGTTAGCAATCACATCAGCATTACGATAAACTGCAGATAGAACATAAATACAAAACCGCAGAAGGGACAGGCCAAGACAAGAGGACAAAGATATGGTGCGAGCCAGGGACAAACCCCACAATGTGTGGGGAAACCCTTTGATCAAATCTTCTTTTATCTTCAAAGTTCAGCAGAGAAAGAGAGAGAGAGTACATTTACAATAGAAGTCAACACTTTGACTTATCTAGATCATAGATCATCTCCTATAACGATGAGATCAGTTGAAGACATTCTGCTTCAACTGATTCTCAAGGTGACTCCTTCACCTATCATCGTTCTGTATCTTGTCCATGTGCTGTAGCTCACCGTGTTACACTGTAATGCACCCATCATCACAATGCTGGTCCTCATGCAGCTGCTGTCCCAGTGTTCATCATTGATGTACATGGTGCCACTGCTGCACCATGCCTACTGCTGTCCCAATGTCCTTGTTGCACTGTGCTTGCTGCTGTCTATGCTTTACTAGTTACATAAACATCATTAATGCAACAACATTTAGGAGCAGACTTCAATGCTTCTTTTACTGTATAACTGAGGCTTATCAAACAGTCCTTAAGGCATATGATAATTACCTTCTTTTATCACAACAAACTAGCTGTCCAAAGGACTCCTATAAGTTGCCCATCAAGCTGTCTCAACACATACAAGATACACTTCAGAATATGTGCATTAGCTCACTGTTTGAGGGTAATAAGGCTGCTGCAATTCTGGACTGGTTAGGGCACCTAACCATAGTCCCTAACAACCCTTAAACTAACCCAGAATTGCTTCTTCTTACTGCGGCTGTCCTCCAATAGGGTGCTGCCCTCCACGCTACTCTTTAAGGGCAGTTTCAAGCCCAATGCACTAACCTTTCACCCCAAAGATGACTGCGGCATTCTCTTAACAGAACTGTTCATTCTTCAACAATGCTCTGAGACAGTCCTTTCATTCTCGGCCTTCAAGATCAAGACTACAACCCACAAGACAACACCTCGGCCTCCCTGAAACAACGTTCCATTCCTCGCTGTCCTATCCTTTGCTTGCTGTGCATATTAGGGTCTATTTGCTGCAGAATTAGAGCCTCCCTCTGGCTATGAATTAGAGCCTCTTAGATCTGTGGCTAGGTCTTCTTTTGATGTTTCCTTAGCTGTGTCTTTAGGGCTCTTCTAGAATTGCGGCTAGGGCTTCTTTTGCTGCATATTAGGGTCTCCTCAATGGCTGCGGATCTAGCCTTACCCAAGCCTTCCTTTATTGTGGATAGGGCCTTCCCTTTAGCTGCATATGAGGCCTCCTTTACTGCGGTCAAATCTCCTTCAACATCGTACAACAGCTAGGGCATCATCCAAGGTCAACGTATTCTTCTAAGTGTCTCTCCTTCACCAATAACCCAAGACGTGGAGAGGAAGAGATCACTTGAAGAATGTGTTGTGCTAATGACTCCAAACCCTCTCTTATTTATACTAAAAGAGGATGATGAATAGGCATGACGTTTGGGCTTCTAGAGCCTACATAAGAGCTGGTCGGCTTGATAATAATTACATAAACAAAATAAATTCATATCTCCATAAATACTTATCGGAATCGGATGATCTTTAGATCGATCCTACACCTCTCGACGAGAGGGATCCAATAAAAATATCAGCTGCCATAAATAAGCTGATCCACATGGAGTTTGGCCCTAGTTTCCAATTTAACACTCATCTATTCGCGAAAGGTGCATGTTCTTCTGTTCGTCTGTCCGTGAGCAGATCTTGCATGTTTTCTCATCTTTCCGTCCGCAAACAAATCTTTGCATGATCATCCATTCACGAGCACATCTCTTCACATGCATCATTATTTCATCTGTTGGTGAATCTGTGCTTCTGCATGTGCTCCCTTCGTTCATCCCATTCGTCATCGCGCCATGCTTGTTGGTGTAACTATACTTGCAATCAGTCATGATGAGACGACATCAAATCTAAAAAACCTCCTAGTCTACCATGACACATGATCATTTCAGATGCAGGTGACCGGGAGAGGCAACAAGGTTGCAAGGGGGGATGATGGCTCATGAACTGCTGATGAAAATTGCGCAAGAGTCAATGGGTGATGAAGATGGGAAATCCAAGTTGACAGTGACTCTTCGCGAGGTTTGGCTTGGCTAGAAGGCAAAACTACGCAAATTTTGGGAGGGACAGTTCGAGTTGCAGGAAGGCAAGGCAGACAGAATTTGTGCATTTTCCGAAATGAGTTGGTAGCAAGGGCTTGACAAATTTTTTTTCTTAATTTTATGGAGGAACAGGTCGGGCTGCATGGAGGATCAATGGGAAGAAATTGCACAGTTTTTTGGAGGAACTGGTCGGGAGCCTCGCAGTCAAAACTGCACAATTCCTGAAGGGAACTGGCAGCTGGTTGTTGGGTCACTGGAAGTAGAAACTGTGCAATTCCCAAGGGGAACTGGAAGTTAGCTGGTAGGAGCTTGGCATCAGAAACTGCGTAATTCCTGGAGGGAACTGTCAGTCTACTTCTTGGAGCTACTGGTGAGAGAAAATGCACTTAGGCTGGGAGGCTGACCTGCTAATCATTTATGTGCAATTTCTGAGCTGAGCAGGCTGCCGGGAAACTGAAGGCCTTCTCATGAAAACTGCGCAATTTTCTGGATGAGTAGTTGGTTGACTATCAGAAGGACTCACTGGGAAAACTGTGCAATTTTCTGAGGGAGACAGGGATGGGCACTGGATGTCTATCCAACCTGTTTGCACAATTTCATCAATCAACAGAGTGGGCAAGGTCAAAAACCTCTACGCAAATTTTGAGGGGAGTCATTCTTGGGGTAGCTGCCTGGACCAACTCTCCGAGTTGCCAACATGAAGGTTGATGGAATTTGTTGCGGGCAACGTAGCTTGAAAAGACTTGCTTGGTGCTTCTGCGCTGTTCTGGGTTACAGTTGATCGATTCGACGATGGGGTGATGTTCGATTGTTCGAGGGGAGTCTGGTCGTCTGAACTTTAGCAAAATGACTAAATGTGTGAACGAGTGAAAGAAGAAACTGTGATCTTACAAGAACACACCCACATGAATTGATGACTAGACGACTCAAACCAACCAAACACACATGCTCAACACGACTAACCGACGGTGCAAGTGAAAAGCGCAACACTCGTGATTTATCGTTGATCAACCGTGACAACGCTTGTGCAATAGTGAATGTGGCTCCGTGTGTGAGTGCGACAAATGATTTCATAGCGAGCATAACATGTACACACGAAGCAAAGACCTTGAGCATGACTAGAACATGGTCGCAAGCAAGATATTGACATCAACATGCAAAAGATTGGGTGGATTGAACAAGCAAGGAGGGTGTGAAGGCTCACACGAGCTCACAGAGTGAACCTGAGTGTCTGCAACATTCAAGTGAATCTCTCAAGGGATGTTTGAATTTGGGTGCAGGCCAAAATTTTGGAGGGTGGTTGTAGCCACTACAACACTCCCTTGGATCAGAATGCTGACGCAGGGATTACGTGAGCCTCTGCATCATCTTCTCTGCACTGTGTCACTCCTCCTTTTGCATATATGGCTCTCGAAAAATGCTGCCTCTCGGGACATCTCCTTCTCTTCTACAAACTCTCCGATTTCCTGGCTGGTGCCTTCAGTCTCCTATGATTTGCAATTGCTCTGATACCATGTGAAAATTTATGAATCTAACACATTAGAAACCCCTATTGCAATATCTGGTTTACTATCTCCTACTTGTTCTTTACATTAACAAGTAATTTAATAACATAAACATCGAAGTAAACACAATTGCAGCCTTCACAAATATATAGATCAACAACTGAAATAAACCAAGACAACACAAGGTACAACGTTATTTTTGGATAATCGTCCCCGGAAAAACCCAATTCGAGAAAACTGGTGCAACATATAGAGGGTTTTATTATTAAGCATATTTCTGAATACAACTAGGGTTCCAGAATTGGCTCACCCTTCAGAGAATATCCTTGGCAGTAGTACCTCTCTCTGGAGGCATATATTTCGGCAAATCAACAACCGGATGATCAACCCCACAGTGACTTTGATTGTTCCTTGTGTTGGACAGTGAAAGATGCTCCAAGCAGTCCTTTGGAACTACGTCACCCTCTCTTTGTTGATCTTCTCTCAGTCTGCTTCATAGAACCTCCTCAACGCAGCCTCTTCAGCCTAGCGTCAACCTCTACAACACTATGTGTTGTCTGCGTCAACCTTTGCATCCTTTACATCTGCCCCTACAGCTTTTGCGTCCTCTGCACTGGCCTCCTTAGCCTCTGCGTCAACCCTCCTAGGCTCTGCGTTGCATCTTCCGACACTTTGCTGCCTCTCTGATATGTATTCTTTAGCCTTGGATCGAAATCCCTCGCTGGACTGCCCCTCACTGCGACTGATCACTCACTTGATTTCCTCAGCAAACCCAGCCCCAGAAAATCGAATTTGTGATCTCTCTTGGTCTGTCTCCAGCTGACCCTCAAGCCTCCTCTTATATTTTTCCTGTTGATGATTCAACGGCTGAGATTAAGTCCCTAATCAATGTCTAAGACTAGATCTGGCTTGATGCTCACGATTAGAGCTTTCTCACCCATTTTATATTAACACACATTAATATTTTTATTTTCCTAAATTTAGACTTAGGGACCAATTAAAAATATTAATTATTTTAATATCTCTTCATCCGGGTGGAATTTCTCCAAACGATTTCTAGGCCTTGGAGATCTCATCTGCCTTAGCCTCTCCACCAAATTTCATGGCTAGAGCACATCCGATTCTACCCAAAATCAACACTCCCTCTTAGCGAGGAATGTGCTCTACTAATGCCTCACCATAGAAGCATCACACTGATCCTCCGCATCGGTCCTCTATGTTGATGCTTGACCTGATGCTCCACATCCACTGCATTGTTGCTTCTTGTACTACTGCCCATGACACTGCTACTACCACTACTACATATGTGCCACATCTCCCTCTCAAAATGTTGCCTCATGCTGCCCATAACAATGCCACTACTAACCACTACATTGGAACTCAATTACTGAGATGTAAGTAATTGACTTCACCTAAGTACTGACATCCTGGTCAGTCTAGAAGCCTCGTGACGCTAAAGCTACCTATTCTACTATCTTGTTCTCCCTCTGTTTCCACTGCGCTGCTGCAAACACTTATGTGCCTCTCACAATGTTGCAACCTCCACTACGTTGGCTTAGATTTCTGCACTCTAGCACTGCCTTTCCGCTCCATCACATCTTGCTCCACGCGACACCTGTCATCATGCTATTGTCATTAAGGGCTCCCATAGCTAGATGTGATCCAAGATTTTGGTTACCTCAAGGATCCTGCCCCACTTCTGTAGTCCTCTCGACTATAACTCTATGCCTCCCCACCTCTTCTCTAGAGGCACATGAGCACTCATGGCACAATCGCCATCAGTCTCGATATCCTTCTCTGACTTTTCTGGAGCAGCCTTTGAGTTGGAAGCTTCTTCCTTGCCTTTTTCCTGTTGCATTAAGATGCATAATGTCCCATCTCCCGACAGTTGAAGCACTTGACCTTGGATATGTTTTTCTTCTTCCTCTTCTAAACTCCCTGCTGTACCGTAGATGCTAGAGTTTCACCCTCCTCCTTCATTCGAACTCCTTTCCCGCTACTTCCTATGTTGAGTGCGGGATCCCCCAAGAGTATTTTTTGGGCTAAAAGCCCATATTTTGGTCCAATTTTGTAATCCAAATGTAAAGACTCCGCATTTTGTGGTTGTGAAGCACGTAGATGTTAAAGAGTCATAGGGTTGTCCGCCCTTATTTTGGAAATGTAATGTCTGCTGTAGAAGATCTACCCATGGTCCGCAGACCATGGGATTGTATAAATAGAGCTAAGCTCTAAGTAGTTAAAGAATCAATCAATCAAGCAATGAAGATATGATGTATGAGAGATAGCTCTAAAGTAGAAGTCTAAGTCTTGGGTCGTAGCGTAGCTAGAGGCACTATAGATGAGTGCATGAACCCCTGCAGCTGAGTGCGTAGGGTGGGTCAAGTTTGTAATTGTTCAGAATTATTAATAAAGAGAAGTATTCTACAATTTATGCGTCTTTATTTCTTGTTTATGCATATGTTATATTAGGTATAAATTTAACTTATAATGGTTATATGATGCGCGAATGTATGTAATTGTGTTGGATAAGTGACCGCAAGTGGGAACATCTATTTACACGAAGCTAACTAAGATCTGATAATAAAGACACTTAGCCTAGTTAGGAAGGTATCGTAGTTCGCTGCCCTAGCAGCGCAAAAGGACTTCAGCGCTTGATTAGGGCTGTGCAGAAGACAATTGTACCCTTTTGCAAAGGTACTGAAGGGTGGAATAGAGGGTTAAGCAATTTGCGTGAAGGCAAGTATAGCTAGACTAAAATGACATCACATCCATCTCAAGGGTGTGGAAACTTGGTTTCAGCATCCCCCCATATCGCTTCGGGTGAGACTTCAGTCTGCGCTGCACGGGTTGATGCCAAAAGGGTCAGTAATGTAGGGATTTGTTTGGCTAACTAACGCTGAACTTGGGTTAGGCCCCCTCAAGCCAATAAATGGTTCTGTTGCCAGGACCTGAATCTGCATGAGAGATGTGTGATGTCGTATCACTGGGATCCAACTAAGAAAAAAATCGAAGGTTGGCTGGACAGAAGGATTCATGAATTCGCGGCACAGGAAAATAGAAACATACGATTGTCAAAAGAACAGTGGTTGGACCGATGCCTGTATATGGAGATCCACGAAATATTTTTCGCCTCCTTTCCTACTCAGCTATACGAGTGGATCACGAAGCTAGCAGATAGCCAAGGAAGGTGGAAACTTGACGGTCCTATTGTGTGGACCCCAGATCTAGTGCGAAGGCTGGAAGCATTATGGGATAATATCGCACGCATTGTCGATCATTGGCTCGATCGCATCATAGGAGGATTTGTTACTGAATTTGCGGTCGACACCTCAGTCAGCTATAGCGAGGTGGAGCAACATTTTTTCAAAGGACTGTGAGGTAATTATGTTAAATATTTGAATGTTGGATTAAAATGCTGTTGTGTGAAAAACAGGTTATGCAACTACCTTGATGTTTGGGACTATGCAAAGCAGAAAAAGTTACAGAAATGAAGGAAATAAGGGTCCGGAGTATAGCCCCTTGATTTCACCACCGCAAAGGGACAAAGAAGGGATAGTGAAGGTATCTTTGCGAAGTTCTATTCAGTTGATGAAACAAGGATCCTGCAAATACCACCTCCTCCCATAACATCTTTGTCTTCTCCACCATCACCTCTAACTTCACCCATACCACCTCCACCACCACCGTGATTCGGTATGGCAAACACAGTGAAGTTGCCTTTGTTTAAAGGCTTGGGAAATGAGGACCCAAACCAATTCTGGTCCATTGTAAGGGCTGTATGGGAAGTTCAAGGTGTTACAGATGATCGCATAAAGAAGGCAACACAGGTTAGTGCTCTGCAATATCGCGCGCTAACCTGGTATATTAAGTACTCCAGCGATAGCCTGAATGCTAGAGTAGCGGACATCCAAGCATCACTGAATAGGGAATTTAGTAGGCCTAAATCTGAAGCGCAGTCGATTGTGGGATTCAAAGAGATCATGACGCTACCAGGCGAGATGCCTTGGGAACTAGATCAAAGGTTGAAATGTAGGATCTATGAAGCCAATGTGAATTTGACAGATGGATAGCATCACGAGTGGTTTGTGGCTTCGCTACTACCACACTTAAGGAGTGCGTTATCACAACAGAAGATAACAACCTAGGTAGAGGCCTTGGAGATTGCCATGAGACTACATGAGACCCCGATGCAAGATCCTAATCTAGGAGTTTAGCAAATCCACGCGCAGCTGAACAATTTGTGCCTTGAGATGCAAAGTCTGAAGCAAGATAGGATGGTTCGGCCAGAGGTACGCGAAGAGGTATGGTGCGTGAAATGAAAGAGTCAGGGTCATGACAAAGACCACTGCCTAGCCTTTACAAATTACCTTGCAGGAGGAGGATTGATGCCTTTAAGGCCAAAAGTTTAAGTAGGACCTAGCGTGGTGCCTGCTTTGTGGTGCGCTGTTTGTCAAGCAGCTGAAAAACATGCCATGGATAACTGCCACTTGTTACAGAAGTATTTGCAAACATCACAATAGTTGTTCTGCAACTTTTGCAGATCGGTAGGACATGATGAGCGTACTTGCAGGAGCTATGAATTGATGATGGACAGAACTCCTGCCTACAGGGTTCAGGCTGAAACACGGCCCCTTGACCAGAGTGTCGGGATGACGCAGATAGGATTTTAGGGGCGTAGATGAGGCTGAGGTGGAGGAGGACTTGGTAGAGGTCGAGGACAGTTGATTTGCTACAATTGCAGAGGGCCAGGACACTATGCCTGCGATTGCACTAATCCAACGTGCCCATCATGCAAGTATTGCAGGCTGTTTGATCATGAAACAGAAGATTGTCCTACATTGATAGCTAAGATACGTGACAAAGGAGTGCTACAACTTCCCCCAACTCAGAACCTGCAGATGATGAGGTCTAAGCCGCACGAGGAAGATCCGAATGTAAATATAGTTCTCCGAAGTGGAATCGCGATAGGAGAAGACAAGGGGAACAACCAGAAGACAATCCATGGGTTTGCAAAGCCCGACAAAAGAAGCTGAGCTTGATTTGGAATGTGCTTGTGAAGTATTCATGGAAGCCAAGAAGAGATTCGCTTAGGCCTCCACTTCAGGAAGCAAGGATAAACCAAAGATGGAGATGGACCCCTCTATGCTCACAACTTTCCTGGAAACCTGTATGAAGTTACTGCACGCCAGTAAGGCTATGAAAGGGTTACAGGAACTTATCAATAGATGTGCTGGGACCGAGCTAGGTGAACCGGGCGTAGTCTGCAAGATTGGAAAGCATAAGACAAGGACGGGGCATGAAATGAGACTCACCACGTAGATTAGAGAATATGAAATGGATCAAGTAATTCTAGATTTGGGATCAGATGTGAATGTTCTACCAAAACAAACATGGGAGCGAATGGGGAGACTTGCGCTGCAGTGGTCTCTGATTTAGTTGAGGATGGCGAACTAGCAGAAAATCATACCCATGGGGTGACTACAGGGAGTGACCGTGGATATTGAGGTAGCAAGCGCGCTGGTAGATTTTGAAGTAATAGAGATTGTTGATGAAAACAATCCCTGCCCCGCACTCTTGGGAATTGACTGGGCTACTGATATGAACGGGGTAATCAATCTAAAGAAGCGAAAGATGATCTTTGAGAATAAATCACTACGCGTAATAATACCCCTGGATCCATCTGAAGGATTACGCTATATGAAACTAGTCCATGATTATGAGAGTGATGATGATTTGGACTGCATCTATAAGATAATAGTACGAGACCAAGACTGGGTGAATCCCACTGTGGATGGGCAGATTACATGGGAGCGCGAGAGCTCTTGCACTTCAGATTCCGACGAAGAAATGGAACGTTGGCAGAATCGGTTACATGAGGTAACTATGCTGAATTGCAACATGATGACCCAACCATTGTGCTATGTATTGTCAGAGGTAAGAAATCTGCCTATATATGATGGTCTAAATGAGGTAGATATCTTTTTGGATGAATTTGAAAGGGAGGTGCTAGAAAAGCAATGCTTCCAGGCCTTAGACTCGGCATTGCGCGCCACGCCCGCAAGATGGTTTGGTGTTCACAAGGGGAGTTTTGATGATTGGTTCAAATGTAGGAGAATGATGAGAGCACAATTTGGGAAGCCTAAGATGTGACTGATAGAAAAGTACGATGGGCATAATGATCTGCACACACATCCGGCCAAATGGATGCAGGCTTATGGAGAAAAGCCACAACCTGAGCAGGTGCACTTGTACTCCGCGCTTAAGTACCTAGTCAATAAACCCGTGTTGGGGGGGCGCATCTGTAGATGGCTCTTATTGTTCCAAGAATACAATTTTGAATTTGTTGTGAAGCCTAGACAATTGAACACGGGACCTAACCACCTGTCGCGCATCGAAATAGGGGATGAACCTACTAATTTAGAAGAAGGATTACTTGACGCGCAACTCGTTGCTATGCACATTGCGAATGGAAATTTTGAGGATATAATACACTTCCTAACAACAGGAACTGTGCTAGAAGGATACTCTCTCCAGCAAAAGAAGGAATTAGTGGTGTGCGCGACAGATTTCTCTGTCATTGTTGGGAATCTATGCAAGATGGGGACTGATGAGATATTGTGAAGGTATGTACCTGAGGTTGAACAAAGTAGCATCCTTGCGGACGTGCATGGGGGCGCCGTGAGAGGACATTATGTAGGGAGAGAAACCACGTAGAAGATTCTATGCGCAGGGTTGTGGTGGCCAACCCTTCATCAGGATTCAAAAGCATATTGCAATGCATGTGATGTATGTCAAAGAACAGGTAGGCCATCGTGGAGGGACGAAATTCCTTTGAATCCAAAAATGACATTGCAGCCTTTCGAAAAGTGGGCAACCGATTTTGTAGGACCTATTCAGCCTCAAGGGAAGACAGGTGCGAGGTACATTATCAATGCGACAGACTATTTGACTCATTGGGAAAAAGCGTAGCCGGTGAAGGATTGCATGGGTGTGACGACTGCGAAGTTTCTATTTGAACATGTACTGACGTGATTTGGATGTCCAAAGATCTTGATGAGCGATCGAGGTATGCACTTCTTGAATGAGACAATCAATGCACTAATGGAGGAATTTCAGGTGTATCACTAGAAGAGCACACCTTATCACCCACAAGCTAATGGGACAATGAAGGCATTCAACAAAGTGGTTGAAAACGCGCTGACCAAGGTATGCAATGCTCAACGAAGTGATTGGGACGTATGCATACCTGCAGTATTATGGGCTTATCAGACGATGTGTAAGAAGTTAACAGGACAGACACCCTTTAGGCTGGTATACGGGTTGAAGCGGTGATGCCTATGGAATACATCGTGCCTAGTCTATGCATAACAACGCTCACAGGTATGACGGATCGCGAAGCCCTAGAAGAGAGGCTTGCGCAGTTGGATGAGCTCGAAGAAAAGATATTTTTGGCTGGATTTCACCAGTAGGTCCAAAAGCAGCACGAAAAGGCATGGCACGACCGACATATTAAGTTGCGCACCTTTAAGGTGAATGACTTTGTGCTATTGTATGATAGTAAGTTTGATAAATTTACAGGGAAATTTAGAATGCATTGGCCAGAGCCGTATGCTATTAAGGAGATTACTGACGGTGGCGCGGTCCAGTTGGTTAAGTTGAATGGAGATCCCTTCCCAGGAAAGGTGAATGACAGTCATTTGAAGCCATACACAGGTGGCCTGAACATCTGACTAGCCGACAAAAGCATAGTCTTAGGTCTCCAAGCAGCTGAAAGGAGGCGTGGGACTATAAACTACACTACCCAAGAGCTACGCGATTTCAGGACTGCTTGAAGTAGCGAAGTGTCATAGGGTCCGCGACAATGCGAAGACAGCTGCGCTAGCATGCAGGTCCGCTGAAAAGTGACCGTTAAAGTCACTATTCACGATTTAATGGTCAGTTTGAGGCCAAATGGAGTGGGTGGCAGGCATTTAAGACGATATTTATGGGTTAAATTCTTGGAAATATGCCGCCAATCTAGCATTAATGGGCTGGATGTGGGGGGAAAGGTCAAATTTGAATTCAAAAGGCCTTATAAATTACAAGTGGTTGTCTAGCGGAAAACACTTGGCAATTTGAGAACTGAGTTGTTGTGCATGTTGGATACCTATACCAATAGGTTTCATATTTCATGATTGGCAAATTCAAATGCCAAATATGCTCTACTTTGCTGCTACAAAGGTTCCATATTTGCAAGGAAAAACAAGGTGTGTACATGCCTTCATGCCCATTAAAGTTTTGATGGATGACCCAACAGTCTAATCTGGATCATGCCATGTTTTCAATTTATGTTGTAGAATAGAGAAAAAATCTGTCCAAACTGTTTAATCTTGGCAGATCAGTAGTTAGGCAGAGAAACTAAGGTTCCCAACTGCTTAATCTGGGGCCTTGGAAGAAATAAGGGTAGTGCTAGATAGGAAATGAAAGCAAAAAAAAGCCAATGGAAAAGAAAAGGCACACAAGGGGTTTGCAAGTCCAAATGCACCCCCCAAGAAGAAACAAAAAATGCTAGGCAAAATAATTGGGTAGGTAGATGGGGTTGCAGAAGTGGTGTTCCTTCCAAGATCAACTTGGCTAACCAAGAACAAGCAAAACAACACAGTGGAGCATGTCTAACTTCCCTTTTTCCCTTTCTTTACCACTCATTACTAACATCCCTTCACAAGTTGTGTACATAAGATAGACTCAAAGCTTTATGTTGGTTCTTATGGTCTTTGGAAGCCACATTTCTTGTGTAACGTTCTTTTCATTTTGATCTACTCTTTAAAACTAAGTTGTTTCCAAGAAAACATAGTAGTATGAGTCCTCATTTACATTTTCCCCCCATATTAACCTCTAACTCTATTATCTAGCTCCCTATGCTTCACTTTCCCTACTATTATAACACCATGGTGTATAAACCCTAAACAATGTATAAATATCCCCTCCTTAGGCATTATAGCCATAATTTTCACTACTAGGGCATTGGATTAACATCTGGTTAAGCTCAAGAACCCAAGCCTAACCCTTTTCTCTATCAGAACCTATATACCTAGCCAACTCTCCATTTTTGCCTAAAAACCCTTGAAAAAAACCCTTTTTTGCACCCTTACACCCACTATTTGGCAAAAATACGATGAAATTCACTTTCCCCGCCTTATCCTAAGGTCGGGAGCCATTATGCGCCTTTTTCATGAAAATTCATTAAACCCCCTTATCCTAAGTTTTGCCCTTCATATGCCTTATGCGAAAAATTTCACGAAAAACCTTTGTTTCCGCCTTATTCTAAAGTCGTCGGGTATATATGATTTTATAAAAGAAAAACATTGAAAACTATTGAAATCTGTTAAATAACCCGAAGGGTCCCGCGCAGTTACCAATAAAAATGATTATTTTAAGCCGCCCGTTGGCCATATCCTCCGTGCAGTTTGCTGGCCCGACAGCCGTCAGATCTTGCCTTTCCAGATCTACGGTCATCGTGGATTTTGGAGGGGCCCGACGTCCGACAGATAACCACCGGTGACAATATCTTCCGCGCATATCCCCTGCCCGACAGCCGTCAGATCTTGCGCCTTCAATCCAACGGTCTTCGTGGATTTCGGAAGGGCCCCGACGTCCAATAGATATCGTCCGATATCTGTCAGACGATGATGTCACGCAGATCCACGCGTCGCTCCCAAACTCCATCGGAGCCCCCTTTGACAGATTCCTTGCCGTATAGGAGGGGGCCCGATATGAAGACACCTGTCCGCCTGCGTCACCATCCTGTTGTCGCCTATGTCAGCGCCACGACTGCGCACCCTGTCCTCCATTCGTCCACCTGGCCGCCACCTCACTGCCCCCATGGACCGGTCTTAGGCCGCCACGTCACCTGATGACGTCCTACTGACGTCATCCGACCCGGACCCACTTGCTGACGTCATGCTAACGTCATTTAAAAAGCGCGCCAATAAGCCAAAAAATCCATATTTTGACAATTTTACGTGTTTTTTAGCACTTTTTACAAAAACACCTCTGCTCTCTCTACATGCGCGTTACGACGAACAATTCGCCAACCAAGTCCAGACCAACCACAAAGCGTCAGAGCGTGCACCCAACTGCTGTTCAGACCCAAGGAAACAATTAAAATAGGTATTTGTCCGTGAACCTCCCTGCAACCTGGTTTATTCTCTGTAAATTCTAAAAAACACCTGAACACGGCGGAAGCTTAAGAAATTACCATAAAACCATGCATACCCAGCTCCCCCTTGAAGAATTAACGGTCAGATTTCATTGGCAGAGCCATTTTGCACTGAATTTTTAGTGAATACCCTTCTCAGTTCGCGCAGTCATGAACCGCAGTCCATAACCTGCTTCTAATTATCAAACAGAGGGCTGCTAAACACGGTAAATAGCCTCCTCAGAGAGCCAAACAGTATTTCCAATTGCTGTGGACCTACCCTGCAACCTTGCATTCCTCTAAATCCTCCTTTCTCAGATAGCACCTCCATCATTTGTCAAACAGCATCCAAGCAAACATGGACACTCCAATGGCATCAGTAGCCCTCAATGTGGCTCCCCTGAATGCCCCCCAGAGAGAGCTGGAGTGGTAGGATTTGGCAGACCTAGACTACCAAATCTCAGAGGACAGCCCATCTAAATGCAAGTTCCACATTCATCTATTAAATGAAAGCTCAAAGCCAAACACAATGATGGGACAGACATCCTAGGCATTTGGGAGTCCTCCCTCCCAATTTTCAAGCTCCCTTAGGTCAACCAGTTCCCTGACCTGATTCACCTATGTGCTGTCTCCTATGACCCCATGCAGAGAGTTGTGCTTGACCCTACAGGTGCAGTAGTATTCTACATAACCCCTGAGGCCATCAGGGAAATGCTGCAGTTCAAGACCCAGAAGAAATTGGTCCCTTTGTCCCTACTGGAGTTGATCAACCAAGGAGCCAAGATATTAACAGAAGCACAGATC
>APFE030009381.1:46421-90192 GCA_000404065.3 Pinus taeda
TGTTATATTTTCATATATCATTCAATTTTCATATATCATTCATGTTCTCCATGTATCAAATATCTAAATAGCAAGGAAAAAGAATAGTCTCAGGATTTAATCACTGATTACCCTGAGCTCAATCTAAGCTATTTCAAATGTTTTCTTCAGTTATGGTAATGAAAGAGTAATTCTTAAATGCTACCTTTCACACTATATCATCAAAGTAATCTGTTGTTTCAGGAATTCAGGTAATGCTCCTAAGTAGTAGATCCCTTTCTCACATCCCATCTCAGTGAAGAATTCTTAAATGCTCTTTGCTAGTTGATTCTCATTTCACCCTCACAATTTACAGTTTGTTTTATGAAATACATACAGGCCCTGTAATTCCAGCTGCACTTAAGCCAGGATCTCAAGGAAACAACAGCTACAGACCCCATTTCCCAATGGATTAGTGTCATCTACAGAGAACACTTTAAAAACTATCAGAAGCATCCTCCCAACCAAACATAAGAAACAAACAAACATTTACTTCATATCTAGCCTAAAACTCAATTAAAACAGTGACAAACCTTAAAGAGAGAGCCCTCTCTGATTACAGCTGGGCTAGAAGCTGTAATCCAAAGATTGGTTAGTGGTTACCCCGGCTGTATTCCCTTGGGAGTCATAGGGAACAACCTGGGTGTTAACAGCGCACTCAAGTATACATGAACTGAGACCTATTCGAGACTTTGAAAGCAAATTCATTGTTTGATCAACTACCAGAGACATTGCAAGAATTTTTGAATAACACTATGTCAACACCCATAGAAGCCATGGACACAGGAGTAGTGACACCTGAGGAAGTCGCATAGGAAATTGCGGTAGTAGAAGCCCCAGAGAGCGCCAGAATAAGGTCCCTAAATCACCCAGAACATCGAGACCTAAGAAGGATAAGCATTCTAGGATCCCAGTACGCGTCTCACCATGAAACCCACAGAGGACCAAGCTCACTTTGCAGGAAAAAGGGAAGCCCATTAATATGGAGGCCGACGAGGAGGAATCTGAAGAAATCCTGGTGGAAGAAGAGGATGAAGAAATGGAAGTTGAAACCCAGGGTGCGGACCCTATTACTAGACTCCTAGAATATGTTCCTCCGCGCAAGGGCAAAGCCAAATTGCCGAAGGACATAGATGAGCGCAAGAGCTCTCTACAAACCCTGTTGCTCCCAAATGATATTGTTTTTGAGGGACCACACTTAGTTCGGGTTCCTGTCCCAAAGTTTGAATATTGGGACCTCACAGATCATGATAAATTCCCACATTTAGTGACTGAGCAGCTAATGCGCTGACAGATTAATGTGATGGCTGGAATGATTGAATTGGAGCTACGTAAATGGCTCAAGGGTGTATAGAAATTCGGGTTACTAAACTTGCTTTAGGTGCCGCATTACCACCGTGCCCCAGTGACCGTCTTCATCATTAGGTAGCTTCTCTGCTTGTTGCATGATGGATGTTTGTGGCTAGAGGAGTCCATTCCCATCAGAGATCACTTGATTCATTGAATCACATGGCTTCCTTATTCAAGGGAGGATCCATCCAATATATCAGAGGGAAAAGGTGGCGAGTTGGCCCTCGTGGAAGAAATGAAGAAGAACTTCAAGCTGGAGAAGAAGAAGCGAGGATATGCCATATCCAGCATTATCAACACCGCAATCAAGGTTGTGACAAAAATAATAGTAGGAAAAGTGATGTGGAAGTGTCGTGCGGATGAGGTGCCCACGCCCGTGGTTGCACTAGTGGCCCAATGTGTGAAAGGAGTCTAGTTTAACTGGGCGAACTATCTATGCAGCGAGTTCCTTGCGAACTGTCGCGAGGCACAGGAGAAGGGAAAAACGTTTCACTACGCGTGGTTCCTGTTGTTGATCGTACTGGTGGCATGGGAGTTACCTGAAGACAGCCAATTCCCTTCGGTCGTGCCAAACCTTCCAGAGGCAGCGAGGTATGCTTTGCTGTGGGCAACCAAGGACGCGTAATGAATAAAATAAAGCAAGATATTTTGGGTATTAATGGAGATGAATATCTAGATGGGGATCAATCGCAAGCCGCGGTTGTCGCCACAGTATATGCCACTATACAGAGCTTTGCAAAGTTCAAAGTGGATTTCCACCATGTTTTTATCAGGGCACAGAAGGACCCTACGAAGACATGGCACAACCTACTGTATCTGGTGATTGATGATGTCATTTTCGTAGTCCTTGAGTCTTGGCCACCAGAGTGGCGTGATCCAACTAGCTCCGCGGTGGAAACAAACAAGTTTGTTGCGCAGTGTAAGAAGGAGGAAACCAAGTTTGGAATGGTGCAACTGGCGAAGAAGCACAGAAAGGAGGAAGTAGAGGCTAAGTACCAGGAAGCATGCGATGCTGCGAAATTGGCCGAACAATAGCTAACAGGAGGAGAAGAGCGTGAAGGATAGAAGTCAACTTCACCTGGAAATGAGGCAAAAACAGAGACAGAACAAGGTGGCGCAGACCTGTAGATGACATCCACCCAACTCAAGCATCCACGAACATGAGAGCAGGAAGTGCCACGAAAGAAAACAAAGGCATCAAAGACATCTTTCGACCCAATCACCCTCACTGAGGGGGATTTGCATGATATTGGAGAAATGGTGAGGGATGTCACCGCGGAGGCCCTCCAACAGTTCGAAGAACATAAACAATTGGTATTGGGGGCTCTTCGGATAGAGTTGCAGGAGTTGTAGGTATGCACTCCATAGGCTAGCACAGTGTCC
This sequence comes from Pinus taeda, assembly GCA_000404065.3. NCBI lineage: Eukaryota > Viridiplantae > Streptophyta > Pinopsida > Pinales > Pinaceae > Pinus > Pinus taeda. The sequence goes on from APFE030009381.1 coordinate 49,173, forward strand.
ACTAGCCTCGCGATCAACACTTCATATGCCGAGGAGATGTTGTGCACAAGGGTGACCAACATGATAGTGCTACCAGATGGGGCACTTACTACAGAGAAGGAGGCCGATAGGCCTACGGTTAACAGTTTGAAAGGGGTAGGATTGAACATGGCTGCGCTCCCTCGGGAGATGCTCTACCTATTACAGGATGGAGTCACCGTAGAACTCAGGGCCCGGGAGAATTGCGCTCTACAGGTGATGAGCGAGCAGTGCATTAGCATTGAGCAGTTAGGCCTAATGCAATGAGGTAGTGGAGTAGAACAAGCAAATAATGCAGGTAGTGTAGGAAGCCTACTAGATGGTCCCAGAGTTGGAAGTTTAGGCAGAAGAACTAGTGGAGGCGCGTGTCCACAAGTTGGCCATAGGGGTGCGCAACACGCGAGTGGAGATGGCTAGGGTTCAGCTGGAGCTGAACCTGCAGATCGCAGAATTACAGTTGAAGGCACAACCTTCAACTCCGCTGGAAGTCAGGGAACAATGTACCACCATTGTTATAACAACAATAACAGCGATTGACAGTGCAGTGGCAGACTGCATGTAGCTGTTTGGATATCAGTCGAGGTCCTAACCACCCTGCAGGAGGACTCGAATGTAGAGTGCCTGGAGACAGAGGCATGCAAGCTACAACAAAGGTATGATGAGGTAAAAGGGATTGCACAGACGGTTGCCCTTACATAGAGGCTTGCACAGATGCAGGAGGCAAAGGTGCTCAAGGAACAGGTGGATGCCGCTCGACATAAAGAAGCAGTCTTAAAAGAGAACCTACAACCATGGAAAGACGAGGATTACATTATCACAACCTCTATTGAAGGAAAGCTCGTGATATTGTAGGCAACTTGACAGAAGATTCAGAGCAGCAATTCACCAGTAGTTACCAAGCAGCGCGTGGAAGAATTCCAGCAGGCGGCCACTCAGTGCACTGCCGAAGTTGCGGTGATCCAAACAAAGCTGGGAGGTCTTCACGCTAAGATCTTTGCACCTGCAGAGTGAATCGAGGGCGAGTCACAATGTTTGTGTTCGGGCTCTATTGGGCGCGAGATCCCCCAAGGGAATTTTTGGGGCTAAAAGCCCATATTTTGGTCCAATTTTGTAATCCAAATGTAAAGACTCCACATTTTGTGGTCGCGGAGCGCGTAGATGTTAAATAGTCATAGGGTTGTCCGCCCTTATTTTCGAAATGTAATGTTGGTTATAGAAGATCTACCCATGGTCCGCGGACCATGGGATTGTATAAATAGAGCTAAGCTCTAAGTAGTTAAAGAATCAATTAATCAAGCAATGAATATATGATGTATGAGAGATAGATCTGAAGAAGAATTCTAAGTCTTGGGTCGTAGCGTAGCTAGATGCTCTGCAGCTGAGTGCGGAGAGGCCTAGATGTCCGCAGCTGAGTGCACGGACCCCTGCAGCTAAGTGTGCAGGGCGGGTCAAGTCTTTAATTATTCAGAATTATTAATAAAGAGAAGTATTCTACAATTGATGCGTCTTTATTTCCTGTTTATGCATCTGTTATATTGGGTATAAATTTCACTTATAATGCTTATATGATGCGCGAATGTATGTAATTGTGTTGGATAAATGACTGCAAGTAGGAACATCTGTTTACGCAAAGCTAACTAAGATTTGATAATAAAGACACTTAGCCTAGTTAGGAAGATATCACAGTTCACTGCCCTAGGAACGTGAAAGGACTTCAGCCCTTGATTAGGGTTGCACGAAAGAAGATTTTACCCTTTTGCAAAGGTACTAAAGGTTGGAACAAAGGGTTAAGCAACCTGCGTGAAGGCAGGTATAGTTGGACTAAAACGACATCACATCCATCTCAAGGGTGTAGAAACTTGGTTCCAACATCCCCCCATACTGCTTCGGGTGAGACTTCAGTCCGCGCTCCGTGGGCTGATGACGAAAGGGCCAGTAGTGCAGGGATTTGTTTGGGTAAGTAAAGCTGAACCTGGGTCAGGCCCCCTCAAGCCAACACCCTGCCTTAGTCATTCTCCTAAGCTCTTCCTGTTGAAGAGATGCCCACATCTCCTCCCAACTAGGGAGAGTTTCTCTATCCAAGATGCTTTGGAAAAATGTCTCCCACTCCTCGGAGACTGCATTCAGAATGGTCTTGACCATGAACTCGGGATCTAGTGTAGACCCCACAGAAGTAAGCTGGTTGCGAATCCCTTGCAACCTGAGAAGGAAGGGATCTATCTCCTACGCTTTCTGCATCTAATATGACCTCAACTCATTTTCTAATAACATCTTCCGTTGCACGGAAGATCCCTGGTATAAGCTGGTCAGGGTCTACCACATCTCCCTTGCTGTGTTTTTCTCAGCAATATGTGGTATGACATAATCCTTGACCTCATCTAGAATCATACATTTCGCCTTCGCCTGGGCCTCCTCATACTTCTCATTTGCATTAGGGTCAACTCGGACAACTACAGTTCTCAAGACATAGTCCTTGATGCGATGCTTCTTCAGGATTTCCAGGATCTTGGCCTTCCAGATGACAAAATTGGAAGCCTCATCTAATCTATCTTGATCCCTCAATCCATTCAATGCCATCTCTGCTCCTCTTCTCTAGACTCCCTTTGAATTATGATTTCCCTCTCGAAAATCCTCTGGCCAACTATCGAATCACTCGTCTCCAATCCTCCTTTGCCATTGCAACTTGGATCTAGATTTCTCGCCTAGATATTTGTCGAGGTAGTGCTTCCCTCTAGCTTGGTTCAGTCTCCATAAACACTATTCTGCATTGACAGAAACATTGTCCCACCAGCTCCTCAAATCAAAGTTCTCACAACTCCCTTAGCCCTGACAACTGAATAATCTAATCCCTTCTAGTTCTGCATAATCACAGTGAGAGCTGGATTAACCCCTCCTGGCCACAACGTTAATCCTCCCTAGCTGAGAAACATGACTTGGCACTACGTAGGTCTGATCTTCCCTCCCTATGCCTCTGCATTGGCCTGGATAGCTGACGTAGCTACTGCATCTTCCTCCCCTGGCTCAGAATACTGACACAGACACTGCATGAGCCTCTGCGTCATCTTCTCTGCACTGCGTCACTCCTCCTTTTGCGTCTTTGGCTCTGGAACAACACTGTCTCTTGGGAAAAATTCTTCTCTGCTGCAAACTCTCAGATTTCCTGGTTGGTGCCTTCAGTCTCCTATGATCTGCAATCGCTCTAATACCATGTGAAAATTCTTGAATTTAACACATCAAAAACCCCTACTGCAATATCTAGTTTACTATATCCTACTTGTTCTTTACATTAACAAGTTATTTAATAACATAAACATCGAAGTAAACACAATTGCAATCTTCACAAATATACGGATCAACAATTGAAATAAACCGAGACAACACAAGGGACAATGTTATTTTTGGACAATCGTCCCCAAAAAAACCCAATTCGGGAAAACTGGTGCAGCATATAGAGGGTTTTATTATTAAGAAGATTTTCTGAATACAACTAGGTTGCCAGAAATGGCTCACACTTAAGAGAATATCCTTGGCAGTAGTACCTCTCTCTGGAGGCATATATTTCGGCAAATCAGCAACCAGATGATCAACCCCACAGTGAATCTGACTATTCCTTGTGCTGGACAACGAAAGCTGCTCCAAGCACTCCTTTGGAACTGCGTCACCCTCTCCTAGCTAATCTCCTCTCAGTCTGCCCCACAAAACCTCGTCAGCATAACCTCTTCAGCCTCTACAGCCCTTTGCACTGTCTGCATCAGCCTTTGCATCCTCTGTGTCTGCCCCTACGGCTTCTACGACCTCTGCGCTGGCCTCCTTAGCCTCTACATCAACCCTCCTAGGCTTCCCATTGCCTCTTCCAACATTTTGCTACCTCTCTCATATGCATTCTTTAGCCTTGGATCAAAATCCCTTGCTGAACTACCCATCACTACAACTAATCACTCACTCGATTTCCTCAGCAAACCTATCCCCAAAAAATCAAATTCTTGATCTCCCTTGGTGTATCTCCAACTAACCCTCAAGTCTCCTCTTATAATTTTCCTGTTGACGATTCAACATCCTAGATTAAGTCCCTAATCAACGGCTACGATTAGATATGGATTGATCATCATCACTTAGAGCTTTCTCTCCCATTTTATATTAATACAGATTACTATTTTAATTTTCCTAAGTTTAGACTTAGGGACCTGTTATCCTCCACAATATCCCAAGGCTGAAAAGGGAAATCGAAGGAGGTAACCTAAAACCACTTGTGATTCAACGACTAGCCCTGCTAAACCAGAGAGGAATCTCTCTATGAATTCACAACTGATGAATGGAATGGGAGAATATTTTAGGCTAGATATGTTAGGCTCAAGTAGGGTTTGGAAAGTTTTAGGTTTTGATGCTGGACAAGGGATGAAAACCATGTAGCTAGTTCAAAGGCTCAAAGGGTTACACCATCAAAGATATATAGGAGAAAGGTAGCAATAATTTTGTGATGGATTTAGGGTTTGGCAGTTTAGTGTAGTGTTTGGAAAAAGAAAATTTTTTTCATGAGCATGAGCACATGAATTCATTAATAAAGGAAGAAAATTACACAAAATGATATTCCCATAAAAACAAAGATCTATGCAAAGAATTATGCTTATAAACTTTAAGGAAAACCACTGAAGAAACAAGATATGGAAAGGAAAGATGTATATCATTCAAATAAAACTAAAACATAGTAAATACATCATCACAAACTCACTGCACGTGAATTCCTAGATAATAGCTGCAACTGCTCCTTTGATTTCCTGGATAAAATGTCCAAGTACAAGCTACAAGTCTTCCCTCCTTTGATGTCCAACTTGTTCTATGACTAAGGAAATGATACATATAGACCAAAAAAACATCTCCCTTCTCTCAGGGGTCAAATCCATTAGTCAAGGAACTAATACATGAGGTGTTTCAACTAAAACCCTAAAGACTAGGGAGGTTAAAACAACTCCTTCATTTAAATTTTGACTCAAAATACTCTCATTAATGAAGCCTAAATTTACATTAAAAACATTTTAAAAAGCCTTTTACCCATAATTACATGATAGTAACATAAAAATCAAATAATTACATCATCAAAAGTCGAAAATCCACCTGACAAAACTGAAGAAAAGTTGTCAAAGGCAAAAGCGCAGAGAAATCAACCAAAAACACAACGAGTCTGGAGAAAACACATAAACATGTTTGGAGAGTGATTTTAGGCCTTCCTAAAAGAGTTTTGGGCTGAAAGTGGTATGGTTGGAAATATAGGGATGTATTCTACACAAAAGAGTCATCAATCACTATAAACACCTTCTCCAAGACACTTCAAAATTCAATCTCCCAAGACTACTCTCGAAGTGTAGCAACTCTCCTGTGGCAACTGTATTTTGGACGTTTCTCCCAAATCATAACACTTGTGCATAAAATGAAGGCGTTTTTTGTTTCTTAGCCTATCATTGACAAAAACCTCTTTCACTTTTGTAAAATTCATCTCCATTTGGTTAGAAACATACTTTGAAGCAAAATTGTCCCTATGTGCAGCAAATGATTTGTCTCTTGGAATGATTTCTTGAGAAATGGTGAAGAAATTATCTCTTGTGTTGAAGTTGGGTCATATATACTGATATGGCCTCCTTTGTGCCTCATTTTCTCAATGGTCTCTGAATCCATAGCTAACCCTAGCTCAATGGAAGGGGAAATTAGGGTTTAGTGTAGGGAAAAACAGGGGATTTGGGCAGTTTTTGAAATTGAGTGAAATGGAGACGTTAGGGTGTCTCTAAATTATTGGGAAAATTTGGTGAGATAGAGAAGGATGTTAGGGAGTAGGGGAAAGTGGAATTTCAGGGAAAGGATGAGAGGAATGCATCCAAAAGAGAGAAACATAATCCTAGCTTAGGAATGTAGGGTCTAGGCTAGGGTTTTGGGATAAAGGGAGTAGATGAGGGATAGGGGTGTGGAAATGTGTATATGGGGATATACGAAATGTGGGGGAGGGTAATTGAGCTTGGTTTTGAGGGTTTTTCTCAATAATTCCACCAAAGAGACTATGAAACCAAGCAAACTCTAGGAGAGGGAAATATGATCTTTCCAAGCATGAACTAAAGTGAAACAAGGTATAAGATGACCCACTTACTTGCCAATGATAGTCTGGAACCTAAAATGATGATTTTGCTTTCCTTGGAAAATCACAACTCTTTCTTTTGAATGTGAAATGAGCAAATGAACTTGTGTTTTGGTCTTTTATAGCTTGTGGAAATCAAATTCTTCATAATGGTAGGGTGGCCCACCATGTGTTTTCACTTTTTCTTCGAAAACTATGTATATTTGGAACATTGGAATGCAAATTTAGATAATTTGGACTTATTACATCATATTTTGAAATAAATTACACTTTGAAACAAAAACTTTGAGCAAATCCTTATCACTACTCCTTCATTTGTCGGTTTTATGAATGACATGACAGTTTTAATGACTCCAACCCTAATGACCTAATGGTGACACTGAGCTGAATGAAGATCATGGTGATATGACTGAGATGATGATGATGACCTTTTAGTGATGGCACATTCAACTGAGTAATGGCAACGACTGGAACATGAAAAATTTGAAGGAGCAACAATAGACCTAGACACACTAGCTAGTGACCAAATTTTATTTTGAAAACCTAGTGAAATCATTAAAATTTGACTTAAGACCCATAAAACAACCTTGTAAGCGCATATTTGATCGTTGGTGATAGGCATAACTGACTGAAGCTAACATGGGCTCCATCTGGGGACGACAACTCCTTGGAGGTGTCAAGAACACTGTAGACCAGGTGGCCTTATCCATTGGGCATAGAGTCAAAAGAAAAAATACAAAACTCAAAACTGAAAATTGACCTACAAACTGAACTGACTTAACTCTAAAACTGACTACTAAAAGATACTACTGAAAAAAATGCTAAGAATTGAGCTTTTTCATCACACCTACATACTACTGAAAAAAACGCTGAGAATTGAGCTTTTTCATCACACCAACTCTAACTGATCTATACGTCACCTAATCAAGTGAATTGGAACAACCAATGGAACCATGTAAGAATTTTGTCTGCTAGTTGAATTCTCTGCAAGTGCTTGCTCATGAGCAAGAAGGGAAAACTACTGAAAGGAAACTCCCATGAAAAATTGTAAACATATTGAATCTTAATGAAATTGCAAAGCATGAGCCCACCAGATGACCTCAAGAATGTTGCAAGAGGATCTTCATAGGAATACATATTGATTTCCATATCATCTAATACATTACTGCTCTATTCTAGGTAGTCTTTATACCTCGATTTTACAATTTTCCCAACATCCGTGCTTTCCTAAAGTTTCAACTTAAAATGATCATGGAAACACTATAAGTTTTCCTGTGACCTTTTTGATAAATGTGATCAGACCGCTAATGGACAAGATATTAAAATTGTATGCCAAACTAAATCATTAGCAACCCTATCTCCAAACTGACAGCCATCCAAAGGATGAGAATTTTGAACACAAAGATCATCCATATAATTGCCTACTGGATCATTGCAAATTTAAGAAAGCTTTTGTAACTTATTGTGGATCGTTTCCAATGAAACTACGTGATATTGTATAAAATCTTCATGTTCCACACTTTCGGCTACATTTTCAAACTGAATGTTGCTTGGTAATGGTGATTGTGGACTGAAAAAAGGTTTTATATTACAAACAACATCCTCAACAACTTCAGGAGAAGGTTGTTGATTGCTGTCAACTTCCTTGGTAACCTTATAGTTTGCTCTTATTCTTTCGAATGAAGGGAAACACAAAGGTAAGGAGTCCTGGTCAAGAATTTCATGATCTTCTTTGTGCTCAACATCAATGTTGGAAATAATGAGAGGGGGTTGAATCATCATTTCTTTCTGTCAAGGAACCAACCTTGGGTTTAGGCGCACCAACTCCAAGGACGCCAATCCTTCCAATTCTGAGGCACCAACCCCAAGGGCTTTGAACCTATATTTCAAGGCACCTACCTTGTTTGTTCGAGGCTCCAACCTTCAGGGCACCAATCCTTTAGGCTCCAACCCACTCCGATATTTTTTCTAGATATGCTTGATAGTAATTATCTTCTCCCAAAATCTTTTTCACTGAATTATGTCAATCTACAACTTCATTGCTACATCAATGAAAACCTGTCTTCATATGAAGGAGTCTTCACAACTCTTCATATTTCCCAAACAGGGTCTGCAGAAGTTACCTCATGATGGTTTTAAATAGCCATCATGATCTCCAACAATGTCTCCAAGATCTGCTGATGCTTTTCAACAGAATATCTTTGATAAGCTACACTAAGCCCTCAATGTTTGCACAAAGACAATTCTCTATTTTCAATCCCTTGTTCTTTACTGTCGTGGTAACTGTTCCAGGAGTGACTACTTCTCACTTTTCTTGCTATCGTGATCTCTTACTTCCCAAAAAAAAACTTACAAATGCTTCAATGCTAGCGCTGGCTACTGCTCCCTTCAAACAATGTCAGATGAAACTTTATTTTTCCCTTCACAACTATTCTTCAGAAAGAATTCTCTACTTGATTAATTCATCACTGGTCCGAGTATTCCAAAGGTTAACCTAATCAAGAGAGTTTCTCATCCTTCGACTTCCTTCTTTCCTCCTGGACCTTCGGATTTCTTCCTTCTCGCTCGATCTTCGGCTTCCTTTATTCCTTCAAGGTCATGAGTTGTGAACTCTTACTTCTTCTAGCTGTAATCGATGCCAAATCACTCATCTAGTGAAGTTTTTACTGTATATCTTTTTATATATATATATATATATATAATATATATATAATTATATATAATATTTATTATATTAATATAATAATATTTTAGTTTTTCCAGTAATCGAAAAGACACATTTATTGGAGGGAGGCTGACTTGTATATTAAAATATATCGAAGAGTCTTTCATCCATAGACTTAATTATTCACAGAAACCATATAAGAGATGCTATACCCACAGGGAGGTCCCACATGCCACGTCACTACCTCAATCACAATCGTAACTTTCAGAGGTCTTTTACAAGTCGTGCCCATAACATAGCCGATGGCCAATTGCCCCTATCGGATGCGATATTATATTAAACTATTTTGATAAACCTGTTGGGTCCACCACTTTATCGCAATCGTAATTTCATACGACTCCCACAATCACAACTTTATGAAAATTCACATTAATAGAGGTCCCCGCACGCCACGTCATGGATTTAATCCCGAAATCACAACTTCACGAGAATCCTACAATTGCAACTTTCAATAACACCGATATTCACATATCACCCCATGGTGGATGCGATATTTAATAAAATATTTTTAGTAAGTCCGTCATGTCCACAAATTTATTGCAATCAACAGTTTGACATCCCTTTGAACTTTGCAATTACTGTGGATGCAATATTTAATTAAGTCATGCTATAATGGTGCAACGGGTCCACAATACCATCGCAATTGGTAGTTTGGGGGTTTATCGCAATTGGAAGTCTGGGATGACAACCCTTTAAGACTTGCGATGTGAAGGTTCTGATACAACAAATGTGATATTACAATAGGGCGAGTCATAATGGAGTAATTGGGTTCGCAACTCAATTCACAATCGGAGATTTTGTGCTGTGGCATATGCTAAAGTCGTCAATGTGTTTTGTGGTCTTTAAAGAGTTTCAAGGTTTATTACTGTTAACTCCTCTATTATGGCTCCTCTTCTGATAGCTCTTCTCCTTTGACGTAATGTTCCTCTTTGTTCTTCCGATAGCACCTACCATTGGGCATATGTGATAACCTGCTTCTTTGATGGCTTCCGATAAATTCTTCCTCTTACTTTTTGGCTTCACATTGGATTCTCCTCTTTACTCTTTCTCTTTCTCTTCCGATGATTTCTGATATCTTTCCTCCTAGGTTCCACTGTTTCTATTACGCTTGTATTCAATCCTTGGATCCTTCATGAGAAGTATTATGATTAATGGTATCAATGGGCAACCACACATGTCACAATAATTTTCCATCACAAACACTGCCATATTGACATCAATGACAACCTAGATTAACAATCTCCCCCTTTGTCATTGATGGCAACATTCTTCTTCTCTCCCCCTTTGACATTAATGGCAAAGGAGTACACAAGGAGTCCCCCTGTCGAACTGCTCCTATTTTCAAACTGCTCCTATTGTCAAATTGCTCAGGATAGAAGGATTGCTGTCCGTATTCTGTTGTCTCCATAGTCAAATTTAAGAGGTCTTCATAGTCCAAAACAAGAGAAAAAGCCACTAAAATTGTTTTTCTTCCTATCTTTCTTCAAATCTGAGTTCCTTTGTATTTTTGTGCTACTATTCAAGTCACTTCCATTCAATATTTTAACATTATTGCATTCGGATGAAATGGTGAGTGATTGTGCCTCACTGTTGCTAGTTTCCAAAGTGACCAACATTAAACTGAGTTTATATTCGATTTTGCAACATTCTTCTTTCTCTAGTACTTTTGATGAGCCATTTTTTCTTGTGTTCTAGTAAAAGTTTCTGCAAGTTATTTCTACTAGTAGATTTTGGTATCCAATTTGTGACTTTCCTTTGAATTCTTTGAACTGATTGGCAGCTTTTTGCAATGCTTCAATTTTGTTAGATGCTACCAACTGTTCTTTTTTCAAGCTCTATTCCCAGATGTATCTGTTTGTTTGAAGGTTGCCTCTATTTGTGTTCATAATTTACCTGTTCTCATATTAAATCCATGAGTCAAAATATTCAACTTTTGTAATAACAACAACATAGTTATTCACTTATTAACATTGGATAGATAAGATATCATGCTATTTCAAAGGAGTTTTCTTGAGAAATGATTTATCAAAGAATGATTGTTAATATAGCTCACCAAGGATTTCATAAGGACCCTTTCACGGATAGATTCTGCAATAATGATCAAGAATCACAATCTCCCCCTAACTGTCTAGATGGTCTCTATTTGGTAGAATCCCATCATAAAACACTCGGAATGTCAAGGATATCTTCATCAAGTCAACAACATGTGTTGTTGGCTGAAGAGTTTAGGAGATTTTTAGATTGTATTTGCTTTCTTCTCCATACTTTTGTAACTTTCTTCGCTGACATGGTTCTAGCTTGTGTAGGTGCCCAAGTCAAGTTAGAGTCACGTTCCATATGTCCAATGTTATGACACTTGAAGCACTCTGTGTTCTTCATGAATAAGAATTCATGACTTCTTCTTGCAAAATTGCTTCTCGGAGATTGTTAGGGACCATAATGTTTATCTTTTTGGTATGCCCTATAATCTATTGCCATGTGTCCAAAGTTTGTACAAGCATAACGATAACCAAAAAATAAACTTTGGTACTGGGGAGAATAAGGTTTCCTTGATGTACTTTTGAGGTCTTTCTACCTTGAGATCCTTTGATTATAACCATCGCTTCTTGCGTCCTTGACATCATCTACATTTCTTCTTGGAACATGACTTCCTTCATTGTTACCTTGACTCTTATCCTCGCCTTTGTTGGAACTAGGAGCATCAACATTTCTTTCTGGCTTCCTCACATCCTTGTTGTTTGAAGCATTATCATTCTTGCTTGAGGATTCTTCTTCATAGCCAAGACTTGATTTATAAAATGGGGATCTTTGATGGCTGAGCACATCATCCAAGGCTTGAGAGCTCTTAAACAATTTGTACAACCCTTCAACCTTTTTCCTGAGGGAGACAATCTCTTATTCCAATATTTCGCAATCATTATTCTTCTTAGAAAGTCGTTTCTAAAACTCTTCCTTGATACATATTGCTTCATTTGCTTCTGTTTTAAGGGAGATGATATTTGATTTCTTTCTGAATATTTCTTCATTTTCCTTAGCTAGACTTCTATCCATTTCTTCCATGACCCTTGTAGATTTACATGTTTCTGCCTTGAGAAGGTTGAGGTCGGATTTTAGTTTGAATATTTCTTCATCCTTTTCTTTTAGTTGGTGTTATCACAAAACCTGACCCTGATAGGTTGCTGATCAAGTAGACTCTGAGTAACTCTTTCAAACCAATCTTTTGGTTGAGGCTTAGCCTCCTCAACCTGAGAGGGCTCTCTTAATAGGTTTAAGATTTTTAATTAATGATTAGATGGCTAACTCTAGGAACAAAAATGGACAAATGTATAACTGGTTGACTGGTTGAATCAAAGATTAGCAAACATCTATTGGGCTATGGAGTCAAGATAGTCTTCAACAAAACAACATGATCAACAAAACATGGAAGTCAAGGCACTTGGAGTTTAGGTTTATAAGTAAAACAGTAACACAGTGAATCAACACAATTTACAAGCATGTGAAGGAATTTAGAGCATTTTCCAATGTATTCTAAGTATCAAAAGCTCATACCATTGCAAATAAGTAATTGAAAAAGGGTATAAGAACATCAAACACATAAACCCCTTGTGAATCTTGAGTAGTTAAACTGATCTCTGTATTAAGTTTGAAAAAACACTGTTTTTACAATAACACAACTTTCTTTTGCTATTGAAATTACCAACCCTGAGAAATTCGATTCTCATGCTTTATATAGAGTTTTTACAACCTTGGATTCTATCATCCATCCTTAGGAGAATTCCAATTACTAATATTGACACCTATCTATTCATAAAACAAACTTCTTAATTATAACTTGACAACTAACTGTCTTTAAGAGTCCTAATAAAAATAGGAGTGAAACTCCTAAACAATGCTTCAACAACCTTATCTATGACTTAAATACACTCTTTAATCAGCTGCTGCTCCATGTCTTCAAGCTTTATGATGTCTCCAGTGTTGTTGCAAACCCTGCTGATTCATGACCTAACTGTCTTGAAAACAAGGAGACAGACTTCCTCCCTTTAAAGCCCTTAATCCTTTATGCTTATCTTCGAGTAGTTTCATATATGTCGCATGTGTTAGTAATCCATTAAAACTTAATTTGTCCACCTGTGCAAAAAAAAGAATCTTGAACAGATGAAAAAGAGGATGAAACATGACTGTGCTACGAAAATAGTCTGTTTTCGTAGCACAACTTTTATATCACTTATGGAATACTTCTTTGAACCATTCTTTCTGCATCACTGCCATCTGAAACTTCATATATGATCCTCATATGTCTACCAACAATCATTAGAACTTGGAATTGATTATACCTTACCTTCGAAATACATTTATAAGGTGCTAAAAGGTCACCTTTAGCAGTTTCGTAGTGCGCTACGAAATTGCTATGTTTGCTCTTTTTTCAACACGGTTTTCAAAAATCTGCAATTTAGGAATTTCCAAAATTTCATAAAGACTAATATGATCACCAAAAATCAAAACAACTTAACCTTATAATATGTTCTTCTTCACAGATGACCTTCTTTTTTAATACCAAGACTATTTTAAGATATATCCTTTACTGCCCTTTTTCATCACCCTGTTTCATTATTGATGTAGCCTCTTTTTTTTTTTTTTTTTTTTTTTTTTTTTTCCAGATTTTGTTAACTGTATTTCTAGGTCTTCAATCTCCTGTTAGTAGCTCTCAACTGAGCATTCATCCTCCTTACAAATATGGCTTCTATGATTGCGGGAACAGTCCAAGTAAAGTATTGAGGGTTTTTTCTGTTTGCCTGGAAAAAACTCTATTTTTGTCACCTTCTGGTATTGGTGATGAAAGGTCTATCAACTCTTCCGAAATAGTGAAAGCTTCTTCTACTTTTCCTAACTCAATATTAGACTCTTGTATCTTTTTAGATTGCCTGGTTAAGGGCTTTATGGGCTTGAACACAAATGCTGTAACAACATCCTCAAATTCTAGTTTCTTAGAGGATTTCATCTTATTCGACTTTCCTTTATCAGATTCTATGACATCTTCCTGCACCAAAGGGGATTATGCAATATCAATGGCTTTTAAAATATCATTTAAATTACCCTTCAAGCTTGGAATTTCTCCTGAGATCATTGATTTACCCTTCTCCTTTGCAATTTGACTTCTAGTCAATCTCCTCTGAACTGGTTTGTTAGCTGACTGTTCTTATGTCCTTTCTTTAACTTCAGTTATCTTTTCCTTTGTGGATTTAGGAGTCTCAAGAATAACCACTGATGTTTTTCTCACTTGCTCTTTCACCTACTTTCTAGGCTTCAACTTAACAAATCTTTTTGACCTGGACATTACAGACTTGCTGGTTTCTGCTGATGGAGTTTCTTTAACCTTAGGGCTAATGCATGTATCTTGATTTTCCCCTCCAAAACCACATAGAAACAAAAATGAAGACCATTCTCTGTTGATCCCTTTAAGTTCATATAAAACTATTAGTTTAATTAGACCATGATGAAATAGGGAAGTTTCATATCCTTGAGATTTCATTTGCACTTTATCTGCCATCTTAGCTATACTTCGATATAGGAATTAAGGAAAATCTAAAGAAATCATACCAGTAAAATGCAACATGAGTTTAAAATGATATGAATAAACCGTATGATATCTGTCGTCACAGGTAAAATAATGTTGAATGTTGAAGAGCAAGTTGGCATAGATATCTTTAACATAGTTCCTTGGAATTACCTTGGTTAAGTCTGTTTCTGCAAACTCTGGCTTTAGGAACACCTTACATGGTTCCATGTAAAATCTGAAGTTTTTTGAACCATATATCTTTCCCCTTAGGAATCTTTGACACCGAAACTATGATCTCTAGAGAAATTTGCAAGTTTAGGATTCCAACCTTTGTGTTTGAGCCAGTGAAATGTAGTGCAAACTCCTTTGTCACTTGGGTATGTCCTCCCTACAATTTTTTACAAAACTTCCAACACCCTGCTTTCTTGAAGGCTTCCACAACTGAGTTATCTCTTGCTAAGACCTCGGTGTTTTTAGGCTCTGTTCTTAAACAATGACCAGATCTATGGATTTTCTTTTCTTCTGTCATCTTTGCTTCTGAATTCTTGTAACAATCCAGCCTCGCTTGAATTATAGATGAGAGAAACTTTGGTAAGAAATTACCATAAGCTTACCATTAAAAAAAACGATTTGTTTGAGCATTTGCATGCAAACTGTAAAAAGAAACTAGCCAACCCTTTCGAATTTGAAATTTCCTATCATGATGACCCCTAAATTCGAAATGATGAATTTTGGATGGCTACATGCTTAAGGACTGACCCCTAGCGGACACCTAATAATGAAAATTTAATGGAATCTTAAAGAATTGATGTTTTGAAAATACTATCTACGAATCCTTGCTTTCGTAGCATGTAGGGAAAGTGCTACAAAAAGAGCAGCGTTTTCGTAGCGCAAAACAGACATTTTACACTGTTTGCGCTACAAAAACGTGGTTTCAGAGCTAATTCCAAACTTTTTTCAAAATGGTTTAAGATATGAGTTTCTAAATAGAATGTGAGACTTCTGAGACATGGAATAAGGTTGTTAAACTTTATTTGGATCTGAAAATGAGACCTTTGAGACTCTTAACCTATCACCTACCCATTAAAACATAGGATGACTTGACACTTATCTAAGACCATGATTGGGAACAATGTAAACTCTTATTTTGGTGATAACAGTTGGCATATCATGGTGTTTTTCTCTTTTTCTTCTTCATCAACCTGTCCTTCTATGATTACCAATGCTTCCATTGTCTTCTCAGTTCCTTGTGCTTACTTCCTTGCTTCTTCTAGTTGTGATCTTAGGGAGGAGACCTCTTCCTTGTATTGACCAATCTCTGCTTCAAGTTTGTTCAAGCTCTTATGCCTTTGTTCAAGGTGGCTTGACAATTTATCTTCCCGTTTCTTTGCTTTATCCAATTGATTTGTCATGGATATGACTTATTCATGATGTTTTCTTTTGCTTTGATGAAATTCCTTCTTAAGCTTGGCAAGCTCTTCATCCCTTTCTTGTGCTTGAAGCTTGACAAGGTCAAGTTTCTTCCTTGTTTGGTCTTGGTCACCAGTTAGTTCTTTCTTCTTAAGTTCCTCATTTTCCTTTTTCAAACTGATAATCTCTTCCATGGTAGCCATAAGTTTAGTGAGGAGACCTTCTTCAAAATCTTTTTCATTCTCTTCATCTTCTAGGCCTTCTTTAGCTTTGATGTCATCATTCTCATTTTCAGCTTCTATGATGGGTTCTGGATTTCCTTCTTGGTTTCCATCATCTTCTTCACTAGTGGTCATGGTCAATGCGCCTTTTGAGTGAAGGTCATGAAGTTTGTCCCATATACCCTTTGCTAACAAACATTTTCCTAAATTGTTCTTTATAGAACCTGGTAGGCCATTCAAGATTGCCTTCATTGATTTTGCATTGTATTCCTTGGATTCTCCATCCATCATGCTATTAGAAATCACTGATTTCCAGATTTCAGTGCCTTGAGTCTTTAAGAAATTCCTCATTCTTGCTTCCCAGATATCAAAGTTTCCTTTGAACCATGGAGCCTTTACAAATTGATTGACTTCAACTTCGATAGTTTAGGGAGACACATCTTTAGGACGATTGGAGACTTTCTTCCCTGGCTTTGCCATTTGTGTTCTAATTGATCAACCTTCAAGATTTTATGCTTTGAGTGAAGGTACTGGCTCTAAACCCAATTGTTGGAAATACTGAGGGGGGGTGAATCAGTGTTTTTTTTCAATTGTTACTTTTACTAGTTAAATAAATTATATTTAGAACACAAAATGAACAATAGGAATAAAAACTTTTATTAATATAATATTTACAATAAATTAGGTACAATATATATAGGGATCCAACCCATTGCCAAGCACCAACTTGGTCTTTTGTGAGGCTCCAACCTCTAGGGCACCAACCGTATCTTGTCAAGGCACCAACCTTGGATTTAGGTGCACCAACTCCAAGGACACCAACTCCAAGGACACCAATCCTTCCAATTCTAAGGCACCAACCCCAAGGGCTACAACCCTATCTTTTAAGGAACCCACCTTGTTTGTTCGAGGCTCCAATCTTCAGGGCATCAACCCTCTAGGCTCCAACCCACTCCTGTATTTTTTCTAGATATGTTTGATAGTAATTCTCTGCTCCCAAAATCTTCTTCCTGAAATATGTCAATCTACAACTTCACTTCTACATCACTGACAACCTATCTTCATATGAAGGAGTCTTCACAACTATTCATATTGCCCAAACATGGTTTGCAGAAGTTACCTAATGATGATCTTAAATAGCCATCATCATCTCCAACAATGTCTCCAAGATCTGTTGATGCTTTTCAACATAATATCTTTGATAAGCTGTGCTAAGCCCTCAATGTTTGCACAAAGACAATTCTCTGTTTTCAATCCCCTGTTCTTTACTATTGTGGTAACTATTATATGAGTAACTACTTCTCACTGTTCTTGCTGTCGCGATCTCTTACTTCCCAGAAACAAAATTACAAACGCTTCAATGCTGGTGCTCACGATTGCTCCCTTCAAACGATGTCAGATGAAACTTTATTTTTCCCTTCACAGAACTGTTCTTTAGGTTGTGTTCTGTACTTGATTAATTCATTACTGGTCCAAGTATTTCAAAGGTTAACCCAATCAACAGAGTTCCTCGTCCTTCGACTTCCTTCTTTCCTACTGGACCTTTGGCTTTCTTCCTTCTCGCTCGATCTTCTGCTTCCTCCGTTCCTTCAAGTTCACGAGTTGTGAAATACTACTTCTTCTATCTGTAATCAATGCCCAAATCACCTCCATCTAATGAAGCGTTTCGACTTGTATATATATATATACACCACACACACACACACACACATTATATATATATATATTATATATGAGTTTTCCTTATATATATATATTTATATATATATATTATATATATATATATTATATGAGTTTTTCCAATAATCGAAAAGACATGTTTATTGGAGCGAGGCTGACTTGTATATTCAAATATATCGAAGAGTCTTTCATCCACAGACTTAATTATTCACAGAAACCATATAAGAGAGGCTATACCCATAGGGAGGTCCCACATGTCATGTCACTATGTCAATTACAATCCTAACGTTCGAAGGTCTTTTACAAGTCGTGCCCATAACATAGCTGATGGCCAATTTCCCCTACCGGATGCCCATTGGGTCCATCACTTTATCGTAATCGTAATTTCATAAGACTCCCACAATCATAACTTTATGAAAATCCACATTAATAGAGGTCCCCACACGCCACGTCATGGCTTTAATCCCGAAATCGTAACTTCACGAGAATCCCGCAATCACAATTTTCAATAACACCAATATTCACATATCACCCCATGGCGGATGTGCTATTTAATAAACTATTTTTAATAAGTTCATCGGGTCCACAACTTTATCGCAATTGACAGTTTGACATCCCTTTGAACTTTGCGATTACTACGGATGTGATATTTAATTAAGTCATGCTATAAGGGTGCAGCGGGTCCACAATGATATCACAATCAACAGTTCGAGGGTTTATTGCAATCGATGGTCTGGGGTGACAACCCTATAAGACTTGCGATGTGAAGGTTCCGATACATCGGATGTGATATTACAATAGGGCGAGTTATAATGGAGTAATCGGGTTTGAAACTCAATTCGCAATCAGAGATGTGTGGTGGAATATAATAAAGTCGTCGATGTGTTTTGTGGTCTTTAAAGAGTTTCACAATTTATTACTCTTAACTCCTCCATTATGGCTCGTCTTCCAATAGCTCTACTCCTCCGACATAATGTTCCTTTTTTTTCTTTTGATAGAACTTACCCTTGGGCATATGTGATAACCTACTTCTCTTGCTTTGATAACATGCTTCTTTTATGGCTTCCGATAAACTCTTCCTCTTACTTTTTGGCTTCATGCTGGCTTCTCCTCTTTACTCTTTCTCTTTCTCTTTTGATGATTTCCGATATCTTTCCTCCTAGGTTCCAGTGTTTCTATTACATTTGTATTCAATCCTTGGATCCTTCATGAGTAGTATTATGATCAATGGGCAACCACACATGTAACAATAATTTTCCATCACAAACACTGCCATATTGACATCAATGACAACCTAGATTAACAATCAAAACTGAAAGACTCCTGATTTCTAATCTTAGGGAAGTTTTCTCTAAGTAATTGAAATGAAGTAAAACATAAAGGCAAAGACCTTTCACCTGATTTGAAATTATATGGATTGTCTTCATTACTATCATGATTGATATGCATAGGCTAAGTGCTACATCTGAGCTGCTGTAATGAAGCTTCTTCCTCTAAAAAAGATGTGGCTGATTGCCTTGTAGAGTCAACGTCTATGTCAACAACATAATCATAATCATATTGATCATACTTGGGTAACTCATCATTATAAGGAATGGAATCAAACATACACATTGGATAAGGAGATTGATCCTCCATGGGTTGATCTACAAATCCATTTTCATGACTTTCCATAAATGAATACATAAAACAATCATTTTTTTATCTATGGTAATTGGAATAGCAAAATGGTTGGGGTCAACAACCTCTTCTTCTGCTGCAATAAGTGGGAGATGGTGTTTTTGAACAGTAAGCATCTCTCATGATGATATTTTTCATAATTTCTTCCATTATGCTTACCAAAATGTTGAGCTTCACCTCTGAAGATGTTAGATGTTCCTTCTCTATGTTCTCCCTTGCTTCTTCTTTCAACTTTGAAATTTTGACGAACAAATTCGCTTCCATAGCTATTACACTGTCCTATATTTCTTTGAGTGTGGTAGAGTTCCTTTCTCTCAATTGAAATGCCATTTCCAGATAAAAGGCATCTAGGTAGTGTAAAAGAGCTAAACCGGGAGGCTGTTTTATATCAGCAAGCATTGAATGGTATGCTTGATTGAATCTAGCTAAAAAGTGTTGCACTATTGCTCCTGTCTGTCTTTTCAAATGATTATATTCTTCTAAAATAAGAAAATGATTTCTCTTGATCACCCATCTATCAAGGAAGGCTTTAAAAAACTGATGAAAATCGAAAATTCTTGCAGTTGGCAAGTGTTTGAACCATTTCTTGGCTTCAACTTGCAAAGCTAAAGCAAAAATCCTGATACTAACATCATCTTCTTCAACCTCAAAAAGGTCAAGAAAATTTTCAAAACTCTGAATTTGTTTTTCAACAATGATGTTACCATATTCTCCATCAAACCTGGGAAGATATTTGAAGTAGTTTTGAGGGAAATCATGGAGTGCAGGAGGTAAGATGAGTGGCTTGTATCTATCTGGAATTTTACAAGGTATAGGAGTATGTACAAAATCTATAGGATTAGTCTTGATTTCTTGAGGCTCATCAAGCTGAAGATGGTCATTATAAGATTCAGAGGAAGGGTCTTGATCAAGATCAAAATTTGTATTGACAATCTTCAAAGGAAAGGAATCAAATGCAGGTCTGGGATCTTTTCTCAAATACAATATACTCTGGAAAACCTTCTTGACATTCTTAGGAAAAGGGAAGAAATAATTTACAATAAAGAACATGAAGTCTTGGATGAAAGTCCAACTTGAATACCTGATCTTCCCATATTGTCGTTATGTTTTTGTTGGTAAGGTTCATCCTCCAGTGGAGTCTTTGAATTAAATTTGAAACTGATTTGTAGTCGCTAGGAAAATTCTAAACCTTTAGATTCTTTGACACTGGAGTCACCAGGTGAAAGATGCACAACATTTCTTGTGTGTCTGACCATTGTTCATCATCAACAAATAATATCCGATCCTTGTCATTCTTTCCAAGGAAATATATGATCTTTCGTTTCCCGACAATGATTCCAAAATGTTATCCTCCACAATATCTCAAGTCTGAAAAGGTAAATCGAAGGAGGTAACCTCAAACCACTTGTTGTTTAGCAGCTAGCCTTGCTAAACTAGAGAGGGATCTCTCTATGAATGCACATCCGATGACTGGAATGGGAGAAGATTTTAGGCTAGATATGTTAAGCTCAGGTAGGGTTTTGAAATTTTTAGGTTTTGATGCTAGACAAGGGATGAAAACCAGGTAGCAAGATCAAAGGCTCAAAGGGTTACATCAACAAAGATATAGAGGAGCAAGGTAGCAATACTTTTTTGATGGATTTAGGGTTTGTTGGTGTAGTGTAGTGTTTGGAAGAATAAAAAGGTCTTAATGAGCATGAGCACATGAATTCATTAAGAAAGGAATAAAATTACACAAAATGATATTCCCATAAAAACAAAGCTTTATGCAAAGAAATATGCTTATAAACTTTAAGGAAAACCACTGAAGAAACAAGATATGGAAAGGAAAGATGTATATCATTCAAATAAAACTAAAATAGAGGAAATACATCATCACAAACTCACTACACATGAATTCCTAGATAATAGTTGCAACTGCTCCTTTGATTTCCTGAATAAAATGTCCAAGTACAAGCTACAAATATTCTCACCTCTGACATCCAACCTGTTCTATGACTGAGGAAATGATACATATAGACCAAACACAAAATCTACCTTCACTCAGGGGTCGAATCCATGAGTCTAGGAACTAATACATGAGGTGTTTCAATCAAAACCCTAAAGATTAGGGAGGTTAAAACAACTCCTTCATTTAAACTTTGAATCAAGATACTCTCGTTAATGAAGCCTAAATTTACATTAAAAACATTTTAACAAGATTTTTACCCATAATTACATCATAGTAACATCAAAATAAAATAATTACATAATCAAAAGTAGAATCCACCTAACAAAACTGAAGAAAAGCCGTCACAGGAAAAAACGTAGCGAAATCAGCCAAAAATGTAGCTAGCCTGGAGAAAACGTTGTGAAAAGTTTGGAGAGTGATTTTTGTTGGACACCTAATCCTCAATGGGTTAGTGTGGAAGCTGAATAGACAAAAAGAAGTCCAAGAGACCTTGGGATGTGAAACCCAACGGTCAAACCATGTACTATAAATGTATATCTCTTGTTAATAAAATAATGCATTCTCATGTTTTATCTTTCAGATTATTCTTGTTGCCCATGTGTGTTTAACATGGTATTAGAGCGAGCGATCTCCTACCCTGCTCAAATTTGAGCCATTTGTTTTGAGGCCTCTATGTGCATATCAGTTATGACATTTCTGTTCACTGTCCATAACTCTCAATTAATTCACTAACAATCAGAAAGTTGATGCTTTTACTCTGTCGATTCCTTGGATTATCTCTCTGTTGTGCCTAATCGAAATTCATGCACATCTACTATAACGTATTCTGCTTCCATTACCTTTGACCATTTCTCTTTTTGTTAGATCATTTTCCTGTTGGCTTCCTGTTGGCCTCACAAAAAAATAAAAATAAAAATGGCCTTTGTTGATTCTCTGACTACTCGGCGCTCACTGTAGTAACTGTGCACTCAAATAAGCGCTATCTTTCATTGTTATTATTTGTATTGGATATCTAGCTGGCCCACATTGGCATTTCTCTGCTCAGAGCTATTCGTTGCAATTCGACCTGCCCCTCCACAGCCGCTACTCACCTCTGCCATACGCTGCCATTGTCCTCATTTGTTGCTGCCACTCCCTATCAGCTCTGTGTCTTCCATCTCCTCTGCCACTCAGACCTATTCTAAGTTTCATTATTATTGAATGAACGCTCGTTCATATGCCCTGGTTGAATGTACACTGGCTCATCTGGTATTCAATACTCCTCTGTTATCTATTCCCTGTGTGAAGGTCATGGAAGAGTGCTGAAAAATAAATGAAGTCCATGCATACACCAATCAATGGGAATATAAATAACATGTAGATTCTTGGATAACTCCAGTTGAAGCTTGAGAGTTGGTCATTTTTGTAGAACCTCTTGAGACAAAGACCATAACCGTGTGTTGAAACTATGTATGTTTTTGCTGATCACCATGGTGCTGTTCCTATAATCTACCATTTTCTGCTACATACTGTGATGGTGGGGTGAGAGAGGCCGATTACATACAGCTGCTGGTAATGGTATGTATATGTGGTATATGCTTTGAACTTATATACATTCCGTGTTAACTTACTTTTGAAAGCCGATGTATGCATTATGGTGGGTGTACATGCATTGAAGATTTTTCAAAGGTCATATCATATATGATGGTAGATATTATAGTTGGTGTGTTTTAGTGTTCCATGAGTTTTTCATGACCCACCCTTCTTCCGCCTCAATTGACTCATTTGTTGCAACAGCTGGACGGTTGCGGTTTTTCTCTAAAATATGATAGTTGCTCTTTCTTGGACTCTCAGATTGAAGGTGAAACTGATGATCGTTAATATTGGGTGTTGATGTCAAAATATTTCTGATCCTTATCTGTTCACAGAGGAGAACTTGCATTACATTTCTCACAGGCAAACGTTCATTCTGGGCCGTGTGCAAGCAAGCGTCAATGGAAAATTTTTGGCAATTCATTATCCGGCATACCCTTTTTCTCTCATGTTCTGTCAGTGAAGGATGCGTCTACACACATAGGCACATTCTTATCAATATCAATTATTGCACAGAAAGAGGTAAACTTGAAATACATTAAAGACATTTCTTGTTCAGAGAGGGACCGCTCACCTCATTTGAAGATTGGTACGATTGCTTTGTTCTTCTCCACGGTTGACTATTCGAACTTGTGACATCTCCCATCATCAAGCATCAAACATAGAAGTCTACATAACATCGCTCTCTCATACAACTTTGGGTTTTCTTTTCCTTCTTTGTGGTATTCGCTGAATGATCAAGGTATTCAAGTTGGGTTTCGTCATGGATGTATTCGAATCGTCATTTCTTTTGTTTCTTTCTAGCAACAAAAAAGGAGAGGAGACCATGGCTAATGCAGTATTGTTCGCCCATCTAAAATAACTCCATCGGGATTATCCTTTGACACCATTTTTGTTAATGTCAATACTTCCAGGATTTAGAATCCTCTTTGGAATTTTTAGGTGCATAATATACTAAAATGGGCATTTCATGATGTAAGATGAAAATTTAGTGTTTAAATGTCAATTGATATGGACTCAAGGAAAAAATGTGGGGGCTTCCTTTCTGGAGTTCGAAAGTGGCCTTGAGATAGCCGTGTTCTTTTGCTGAACTAAGCCACTGCTTTTATTATGTTTACTGGGTGCTCTTTGAGGAAGATTAGACCACTGTTTGCACAGAACAAAGCCACTCTTCTTCTCTACTGAGTGTGTGCGCCTTTTGAGTAGCAGAAACATGAGTGCATTCAATTGAATCTATTCCGGTAACTTCACATGGTTGTAGCAGAGGTCATAAAGTGGAAGAATGGAACATCTATTCTCTGAAAGTTGCACTGCTGATATATAAGTGCATATATAGCAAACGTTGGGCGTTCCAACGTGACCAAATGTTGAAGCTAACTAAAGTGGCAAGATCACAAAATATTGATTCGTACCCCAGTCAAAGCATATGAGCATTCAAGTCCTGTCCATGACATGGTGTTATAATTGTTGAAGTTTTGATAGCCATCATTTCTGCTTTGAAAGTGAAGGAGTATTTGAAGGATCCAAGCAAGTTTGCAGTTGTTGCTACCCCAGTGTGGAATTGTATTTAAAACTCATTATAGTGCATTGATTCCTTGGTTCGACTGCTGCATAAAGAGTTTGGTGGGCTGACTATAATCTTTTATGGAGAAAAGTTTTGTTGGTTGTATTGTCAGAACATAATGTTGGTCATGAGTAAACTCTTATTTTTTATGTAATGGATTGTAATTGGTGCTTGCTGGTTGCACACTGATCATTTGTTGCATAGTTATAAAGGATATTGCCGTGTACTATGAGTGATATTACTTTTCTACATTGAGTAGTAGTTGTTCAGTTTTTAAAGGTGTAAATCTGACATTGAAGAAAAAATGGCCAGACTTAGGGAAGTATTAGAGTTCCTCAAAACTCTCATATTGTCTACTAATCATGATACATTAAAAGTCAACAAAGTTTGTCTCACAGACATTCAGGCCTGTCTACAAAATGCACAAGAGAAAATTGATTTTTTGCAGCTCGAATCTCAACTACAGCAAGAAGAATTAAAACAGAGGAGTCATTTTGAACATGTTTCTGTTCAGAACATTGAGAATACAACCCATCAAAAGCAAGTCAATAATGTCACAGTTGGTTCAGATTTAATACCCAATAAAGCAACAGTTGTACATGTAGATGCAGAAACTTAGTTTGCACTTCCCAAGCCCATCATCAGACCTTGGGAACAGCTTGTCCAGAACAAGCACATAACTGGTCTTGGATATGACAAGGACTTGTCCTTTCATATTCCAGACTACTCAAAGCCAATTCAATTTCAAACTGCTGGATTTCTTGAGGATGATTCATCTCCACCTGTTCTTCATGACAGTTCATCTCCAGCTGTTCTAGATTCTGCTCCTCTTCCACGGAAACAACAACAACAATAGATTGTGAAATGCCAACACTGTGACCGAGTTGGCCATTTGAAAATCACTGTTTTGATCTTCATCCATGTAAGCATTGTCTTAAAACCACTCATTCTTCAAACAGATTCTTCAAAAACAAACATCCTACAAGAACAAAGATTCATCTTAGATGGATTGCTTCTTGGCAATGGGCATCAACAACCAAGAAGATATTCCAATCACATGTCAAAACTTGTTCCAGAGTATTGAACAGTCTTGTAGTTGAGTTTTCTCCATCATCTCACCTTGTATCTGACAAGGGGGGATATGATGGTCATCTACAAGCTTCAAAGTCACATCAAGCGAGCCTGAGCCACAACCTGCCATATCGGATTTAGAGTTGTAGCCAGAAACAAAGATGCACCTGAGCATGCCTTCAGTTGGTAATCTAGGACACTTCCTCTAGCAAAATACTTCAGCTTCTTGCCAGTTTCAGAATAATTCCAGGAACAAAATTGAGAACACTTCCTCTAGCAGAAGACTTCATCTTCTTGCTAGTTTTGGAAGGGTTCCAATAATTGCATTAAGCATTCTAGAGTTGTTGGTCATCCTTAAACCATCACAGGTTGGGACTTCCCTTTTCAGGTTGAAGTTCTCCCTTTTATGCGGGGTGAGACCTCCCTTTTATGGTTGAAGGTTTCCCTCTTCAAAACAATAGGAGCATTTCCTCTAGTAGAAGACTTCAGCTTCTTTCCAGTTCTGGAAGAGTTCCGGGAACTGCACTAAGCGTTCCAGTGTTGGTGGTCATCCTTAAAACACCACCCTTTATACCAATATTTTAGAGAGCACATTCAACCTAGTGCTGCCATGCATTTTTGCACATTTTGTATTACAACTCTCTTCTTGGACTCATACATAACCCTTTGGATTAAGGGGGGGAATGTTGGACGCCTAATCCTCAATGGGTTAGTGTGGAAGCCGAATAGACAAAGAAGTCCAAGAGACCTTGGGATGTGAAACCCAATGGTCAAACCATGTACTATAAATGTATATCTCTTGTTAATGAAAAATGCATTCTCATGTTTTATCTTTCAGATTATTCTTGTTGCCCATGTGTATTTAACAATTTTGAAGCCTTACCAGAGGATTTTTGAGTTGAAAGTGGTATGGTTGGAAATCTAGGGATGTCTTCTACACAATAGAGTCATCAAGCATTGCAAACACCTGCTCCAAGACACCTAAAAATTCAATCTCCCAAGACTACTCCAGAAGTGCAGCATCTCTCCTGTGGAAACTTTACTTTGGGTATTTCTCCAAAATCATAACAACTGTGCATAAACAATAGGAGGTTTTTTTTCCTTGGCCTATCATTGACAAAAACCTCTCTCACTTTTGTAAAATTCATCTCTCTTTGGTTAGAAACATATTTTGAAGCAAAACTGTCCCTATGTGCAACAAATGATTTGTCTCTTGGAATGATTTCTTGAGAAATGATTAAGACATTATCTCTTGTGCTGAAGTTGGCTCATATCTACTGATATGACCTCCTTTGTGCCTCTTTTTCTCAATGGTCTTTGAATCCATAGTTAACCCTAAATGGAAGGGGAAATTACGGTTTAATGTAGGGAAAAATAGGGGATTTGGGTAGATTTTGAAATTGAGTTAAATGGAAGGGTTAGGGGGTCTCT
Source organism: Pinus taeda (assembly GCA_000404065.3). Classification (NCBI taxonomy): domain Eukaryota; kingdom Viridiplantae; phylum Streptophyta; class Pinopsida; order Pinales; family Pinaceae; genus Pinus; species Pinus taeda. The sequence goes on from APFE030009381.1 coordinate 76,174, forward strand.
AAATTCTTGGGAAGATTTGGTGAGACAGGGAAGGATGTTAGGGAGTAGGGGAAAGTTCAATTTTAGGGAAAGGATGAGGGGAAGAGATCCAAAAGAGAGAAAAACAGTCATAGCCTAGGAATGTAGGGTCTAGGCTAGGGTTTTCAGAAAAAGAGAGTAGATGAGGGATAGGGGTGTGGAAATGTGTCTATGGGGATATATGGAAGGTTGGGGGGGGGGGGGTAATTGAGCTTAGGTTTAAGTTTTTTTCTCAATAATTCCACCAAAGAGACTATGAAACCAAGCAAACCCTATGAGAGGGAAATTTGATCTTTCCAAGCATGATCTTAAGTGAAACAAGGTATAAGATGACCCACTTGCTTGCCAATGATAGTCTAGAACCTAAAATGATGATTTGGATTTCCTTGGAAAATCACAACTCTTTCTTTTGAATGTGGAATTAGTAAATGAACTTATGCTTTGGTCTTTTATAGCTTGTGGAAATCAAATTCTTCATAATGGTAGGGTGACCCACCATTTGTTTTCACTTTTGCTTTGAAAACTATGTATATTTGGAACATTTGAATGCAGATTTAGAGAATTTGAACTTATTGCATCATATTTTCAAATAAATTACACTTTTAAACAAAACCTTTGAGTAAATCCCTATCACTACTCCTTCATTTGTCGGTTTTATGAATGACATGACAGTTTTGATGACTCTAACCCTAATGACCTAATGGTGATGCCGAGATGAATGAAGACCATGGTGATATGACTGAGATGATGATGATGACCTTTCAGTGATGGAAATGACCGAACATGAAATTTTTGAAGGAGCATCAATAGAGCTAGACACACTAACCAGTGACCAAATTTTATTTTGAAAACCTAGTGAAATGATTAAATTAAGACCCCTAACACAACCTTGTAAGAGCATATTTGATCACTGGTGACAGGTATAACTGATTGACACTAACATGACCCATTAAAATTAATAATTATTTAATATCTGTTCATTCGGGTGGAATTTCTCCAAACGATTTCTAGGTCTTGGAGATCTCATGTGCCTTAGCCTCTCCACCAAATTTCATAGCTAGAGCACATCCGACGCTACCCAAAATCAACAAGATGGGGTGGGAGATTCACCAGATGGATGTCAAGATGACATTCTTGAACATGGTAATAGAAGAGGAAGTATACATTGAACATCGAGAGGTTTTGAGACAAATGAGAAGAAATCTCATGTATGCAGATTAAATAAAGCCTTGTATGGGCTTAAATAGGCACCTAGAGCATGGTACGGTTGAATTGATGGCTACTTGCAGAAGATGGGGTTCATCAAGAGTGACACAAAGCCTAATATTTACTATCTTGTCGTAGAGAATGAGCCTATAATCCTAGTGTTATATGTGGATGGTATTTCCCTGACAAGATCATCTAGGCTCATCAAACATTGCAAGAAGAACCTAGCCACAAAATTTGACATGAAGGATTTGGGACAGATGCACTATTTCCCGGGGTTGGAAGTTTGGCAGCAAAAGGGTGAGATCTTCCTTGGACAAGGGAGATATGCTACAAATATCTTGAAGAGATTCAGGATGCAGGACTGTAGACCTATGGCTACTCCAATGAACACCAATTGGAAGAAGATTGATGCATAAGAAGATATAGACGTTGATCCCACCTTGTGCAAGCAACTTATAGGGTCCTTGATGTATCTGGTCAATACCAGACCAGATATTTGTTACGCTGTCAACACCCTCAGTCAGTTCATGGTGGAACACAAGAGGGTGCATTGGGCAACAACCAAACATGTTCTTATATATATTATATATATAATATTATATATATATATATATATATATATATATATTATATATATATATTATTTTGTAGGGTCTGTGTCGATGCTATGCTTGTCTAGCAACCCGATCTCATTATGTGAAATTTGATAGTTGATTTTAATTTTTTTTTTTGCAATGTATCAAGTTGTCTTAGGCTAAGATTTTAAAATCTCTATACATTTAGCATTTAAAAAAATTTACTCTTTGTATAATAACTCTTTCATTCAGGTGTTCATTTTTAAAGTTTTTTTAGTCATAAAATATTTCCATAATGTCATGCTTGAAATATTTTGAAAACTTAAGATTGTTTTGTAGTCATAATCTTTGGTTTTAATTCCATGGTTGAAAAATTGTCAAGATTTTAATGTTTTTCTAAGTCGTGATATCTTATCTTTAATGTTATGGTTGAAAACAATTATAAATATTTTTTCTTAGCACCATGCTTGAAAATTGTTGGAATTTTAAGGTTTTTCAAAAAAGTGATATATTAAATTTAATCTCATGCTTAAAAATCGTTGGAAATTTAACGCTTTTCAAAGAAGTGATATTTTATTGTTAATGTCATGCTTGAAAAGCGTTGGAAATTTAAAGTTTTTCAGAGTCATGATATTTTGTTTTTAACGTCATTATTAAAAAAATGTTGAAAATGTACGCTGAAAAAAAAGGCGTTATTCCGGCATCAACACTTTTCGATTTCAAGGTGTTTTTTGCACCAAACAAAATGGTTTTTATTGTTTTTTATTGCTACTTTTAAAAAATATTGAAAATTTACTTTGAAAAAAATGGTGAAGCAAAATCAACACATTTTATTTTTGGGTTGTTTTTTCATGTTTTTTTGGGATTTTTAGGCTTGAGTACACATTTTGAGGTACTTGTTTCCGTTTGATCGGTAACTATGTTTTTATAGATTGACATGCAATAACTATTTTCCATTTGAATCTATCTGAATCTGTATCAATTTTATGATAACATCTTTAATATGTTTTTGAACATATGCTTTGGGACTTTGTTCTATATCTAGTGTTGTGTTATATGAGACATAGCTCTATGAACAATAAAATAGCTAATGAAAAGTACTTAGATTTGAATAAATTTCATTCTGCAAAATACAGAAGGATGAATAAAGATTTTATTGTGATTCTCTCGCACTCTCACATTTTTCAAAATCAAAACATGTTATCCTATACATTATGCTAATTTTAAATATCATGAAAAGTGTGAATGGAATGAAAGTATTATAACAGAAAAAGGACACTTCACAACTAAAATAAATGTTGCACAATATGTAAAACCATAACATAGGCATTAGCTCTTCAATTCACTTTGCTTTCACACTCATAAATAATGTTCACTAGTCTTCTGTTTCACTAAAACCTACTTCAAAGTTTTCTTATATATATGTCTCCTTCTCTGAACTTGCTTGTCTTTGGACATATGCTTTCACCCATAGATCCTACACTCTGCGTTTCTCCCCTCCTTTGGATATGCTATATCTATTTCCTTTTCATATATGAAACGAAAGAGACAAGTGTACTAAAAATAGATATAATCTTTAAGCACTTCGCACAATGTATCAACATTGTTTGTTCCACACCTTAATATAAGAACATTTATATAAGTGATAATATGATATAGATGTGAAATCAGCACCATGCAAAACATGTAGAAAGAAAGCTTCACTCGGTAAGCTAGTCAATTGAGTAAAGGTTGTGTGGAGAATGAACAAAACTTTGTACACTGGAAGGTCTCCACAATATGAAATATCTTCTCACAAAACTCTTTGTATAAGCAAAAATATCTATGAACATCTCTCGGAGACCGAGTACATAAGTGCAATGAATAATGATTTATTCTCACTTTAGTAGAATCAACTTCTTCTACGCTCAAAAAGTTTCTAATCAATTGATTAAAGGTTGTAATGAAATCTCTCCGCACAAAGCACTCTAGAGAAATGAGTAACTATCGTTTATCAAAATCCACATGGAATATTGTGAATGGATGTAATTCTAGCTAAGGATATTGAATTAATTGTTAAAATTGCTTCATGTATATGATTTCTCGAGCAACATGAAAATCAATTAATTAGATTCGCTTACTATTCTTTCATTGTGCAAAAATTTTTGTGCGAAGATATTTCACTGCGCAAAGAATTTTCAATATGAAAAAAACTTTCATTAGCTTTCATTGTGCATAGTACACAACCTTTAATCAATCAATTTGTGGTAAAGCTTTGTGTAGAGAGATTTAATTATGCTGAGAGCTTTCATTGTACTAGGAAATTTCATAAATAATATTGCTTTCCGCACTGACATAATGGAGATATCCATTAATTTAGTATTAAAATATTACCAATACTACATGAAGTATGAAATATATGCAGAAATAACTCTCATTTGCATCCACATTGCAGGAGAAATGAGTAGTTATTGCTTAGCAAATTGCGGGAAGAATATTTTAGATGGATGCAATGTTATCCTTGTGGAATGAAGGATATGCAGATGATGAGGTATGTGCAGGAGAACGAGGATGCAAAGGGAACTTTAATTAATTTAGTTATGAACAAATATTGAATTAATGTTATTATGTTTCATTCTGTGGAACTTTCTTGTGTGATGCTTTTGTTGTGCAGAGATTTTATTATGTGGAGGATAGGGTGTGTGCAAGAGAACTTGGATATATAGGGAACTTTAATCTGTAGGAATGAAGTTAATGTTAGACTATTAGTGTCGATCTGTATGGAGTGAAGGATGATTATGTTTTAGTGCAAAGCTTTTACTGTGTGGAGGACGAGGTATGTGTGGCAGAATGGGGGTGCATAGGGAACTTTATTTGATAGGGATGAAATTAATGTTAATTTATGTGGAATGAAGGATGTGTAGAGGAATTTTTCAATTGCAGTTCTAACTAAGGACACGAAATTGATTATTCAAATTCATTCACGTATATGATTTCTAGAACAACATGAAAATAAATTAATTAGCTTCGTTGATTGTTTGTTTCATTGTGTGGAAATTTTTGTGTATAAAGATTTCACTACACAAAGAGCTTTCACTAGGCCAAGAGCTTTTATTGTGTGAAGTGTCTGGTGAGGAGAGATTTATTTATGCGGAGAACAAAATCGTTAATCAATTAATTAGTGGTATAGCTTTGTGCGAAGAGCTTTCATTGTGCAAAAAACTCTGTTCGGAGAGATTTCATTGTGCAGAGCTTTGTGCAGAGAACATTGCGCGAAGAAATTACATTGTACATAGAGTTATGTGTGAAGAGATTTCATTAAAGAGCTTTTATTATATAGAGTGTTTGGTGCAAAGATATTTTAATCAATTAATTAGTGGTAAAGCATTGTGAGGAAAGCTTTCATTGTGTGGAGAGCTCTATCGAGAAAGATTTCATTATGCAAAGATTTGTGCGACAAAGATATTTCATTGTACCAAAAATTTTGTGCCGGGAGATTTATTTGTGCAGATTTTTTCTCCACACTCTGCATAACCTTTAATCAATTAATTAGCAATTGATGCAATGACTATGTTGCATTGCAGCTATTCCACTTGTTGAATGTAATTATAACCAAGATAAATTATTCAAGTAAATTATATAATGAAGATATTTTACAAAATCATTTTTAATTTAATTTAAAAAAATAATTATATATATTTATATATATATATATTACATTAATAAAATTTATAATATACAATTTACATTTTGATTAAAAAATTATAGTTATAAAATTTTAATAGAATAATTAATAATTATTAATATATTTTACTTGATGGAAGCGGGTTTATAATTCATGTAGAATTATGATTCATATTGAAGAAATGATGTAATCATTACAATGTTAAAATTATTTTTTTATATTATTTATAAAAAAATTTACGTTAATGGTTGTTTATTATAAAGTAAAGTTTTAATTTCATCTTGTTTGATTTTTAAAATGCCAAAATAAATAATATATGTGTGGCTTAATAATAATATAAATTGATTGGGGGTGTGAGGAGGGGGAGGGATTTTTTTTAATCCCAAAGTATTAATAGTGGATAAATTCTTGTGGGGTTCGGTAGGAAAACAAATAACCAGGCTGAGATGTATGATATTTTTTGGGGTTAACAAAAGTGTGGCATTAAATACTTAACTATCTTGGGGGATTCCTTCCTAATCATTCGCCACCTAAAATCCAATTCCCCTCTTAAAGATAATATGTTAATCTTATTGTTCCATCACATCAAAGATATCCTCGACTCTTTCTCTAGCTTTCCCTCTTTTCATATTCTTCATAGCCTTAATAATGAAGTTGATCTTATGGCCAATAAGGTGAGCCTCTTAGCAAAAGGGAAAACAAAAATCAATGGTGTGGTTAGTTAAGATGTCATACAATGTCTCCCCTAAATTCAAGTTGTAAGCACAAAAGCATGGTATTAAATACTTAACTATCTTGGGGGATTCCTCCCTAATCATTTTCCACCTAAAATCCAATTCCCCCCCCTAAAGATAAATGTTAATTCGACTATTCCATCACATCAAAGGTATCCTGGACTATTTCTGTAACTCTCCATCTTTTCATATTATTTATAGTCTTAATAATGAATCTAATCTTATAGCCAATAAGGCTTGCCTCTTGGAAGAAGGGCAAACAAAAATCAATGGTGTGGTCAGTCAAGTTGTCATCCCCTAAATGATGTTTATTGATGGGGCCAGCCCACGTGGTCCCGCCGTCAATGCGCTCCACTTGATGGTGTACCAACAAATAATAATATTAATCAAAGGTTTTTTGGATATATGCAAATTGGTTTAATCTGTGTGGAATTAAATGGGGGTTATGGTGATTTGTACATTGGTTGTTTGTTTAGTGGACATCTGTCCCTCCTTGGAATTCTATGAACCCGCCTTGGTATAGGGTTTCACCACCTTCGCGCTCATTTTGTTATTCGTTGTTTCTCTCGGTTATTTGTTCTGTGAGCTCTCGGCGACCTCTTGCAGTTTCACCTAAGCCCCATATCCAAAGGTCTTTGATTATTTGTTCTTTGCCCTGGTCAACTGGCCCTTCAGATTGGCCAATACAGCATCACACCAGTTGAAAATGGTGCCTCAGTAGCAATCTATAGCCATCCGCATCTGGGATCCGGTGGCCATGTGTAAAGCGGCTACGCCGCAGAGTCTGGTAACCATGAACGCTATCACCATAAGTTCAGGACGGGATATGAACTTTGATCTCAATCCCCTTCTCCTGGTTTTGGTTGTTACCCCACTCTAACCGGAGGCTAGCAAGGGATTGGCCACCTGGCCTAGTCCCGGAATAGAGAAAGGTGTTCGCCCCTGTTGGGCAAACCCAATGAGAAAGTATATATCGGAGGCCTCTATCTCGAGCTGATGGTCTCCAATGTAGAAACATTGATCCTGAATGTTCCATCTCTCGACCAGCCACTCCAGAAATGGCTCGTTTTTGTTTTTGGTTTTTCCGCCTGGTTCTCTGAGCTGCGTGCTCCTAGTGGCCTTCACGGCTTCAATGTGGTTTCCTTTGGTCTAGTCATGGTTTTATTGTCTGGGTTCTTTGAGCTGTATGCTCTCGACGGTCTTCATGACTTCAATGTGGGTTTCGTTCTTGCGGTCTTGCTTCACTGGTTCGGGTCTCGACCTGGGAGTTTTTTCGTTCACTTGGCAAATTGATGAAACCCTGGTATGGTTTGTTTTCTTCGTGGTCTTCTGCTTGTATGTCGACTGTTACTGTATGCTTGGTGTCTACCTTAGTGGGTCTCCATCTCTGTGCGTCCTTATCTCGGTTCGTTGCCTGTGTTTTCACAAGTATTTCAGTTGGTTGATGGTCACATGGTTCTTGGTAACGTTTCTCCAGCACTGGGTTCAATTCCTCCACATGCTCGGTAGAATTATGGTGGCAATTTCCGTCGGTTCCTCCGCCAACTTACCTGGTAAGTTCCCTGTTCTATGCTGGATATTTGTATTCTTTTTCTATCAGTGTCTAATGTCTTCGGCTCCTCGTGAGCAGGAAGACAATTCGAAGGTGTGGTTGCGGTTACGGCTTGCTTGTCAGGTAAGCTAATTCGTTGTATTTTGTTTGGTCCTTCAATTTCCGGTTCCCCTGTATTCCATTTCACAGAGACTAATTTCGTTTTGTTGTTTCTCTTCGCAAGTAGAGCCACCCGAGGGTTTCGGCGCTTGGACACTCAGCTGTTCTGAATGAAACACGGGTAGTGTCGTTCTGTTCGTTTGTTGTTTTTCTTGGCCTTAGTGTTATGACTGTAGGGTTGATATTTCGTTGGCCTTTTAGTCGCTGTCGGTATTTTATTTTTCTGTAGCTAGGCTCCGTCGTTGGGTTATGGTAATGAGATGGGGACTTATGGGGTTTGGCTTCCGCTTGTAATCAGTATGATTCCTATGTCTGCGAACTGGGTTCGTTCCTTTGCTTTGAATAGAATGTAAATGAACAATGAATTTGATGACTATATTTGTATTTCTTTGAATTCAACTGTGGAATTGATTTGGGTTATATTTGTAAGTTCACATACCTGGTGTTTACAGAGTTTGTTTGCTCAACTGGACTTGCAATTTCTGACTTCGTATCGTTTGATTACATAAATGATTTTTTTTTTATGTCTGGTTATTGGTTTGAGCCGCCTGTAGCTGGGCGTTGTTGCTTCTCCTTTGGCTTTGGTTATCTCTCCTTTCGATTTAGAACCTGTAGCAATGCATTAACAATCTCCACGAAGTAATTTTATACAAATTATTACACAATGTTTAGGACGTTGTAGGGATGAATGTGCACAGAAAAATTATATTTTCCTCTATGTATTTCTTTTTCAGTTGAACCTCCCTATTGTGCTTTGTCTCTCTTTTTAATAACACTGTTTACAAACTGTCACTAACTGCTGCTAGTTATGTTCAATTGGTTACATCAGTTATTCCTCATATGAAACGTTTCATGGTTGTCTAGTACATTTTCTTTTCATGCTTTTACAACAGTAAATTAACTGTCGGGAAACAACGACTCTAACTAATTACTATTGCTCCTAATTACAATTTATTACATTAATCTTAGGCAACTTAATAAAAGAAAAGTAATAAATAAAAAAAACAAGTATGCTATCCATTCAGTGAATTAATTTCTCCGTCCTCTTCAGAAACCATATCACCTTCACTTTTGCCTTTGCCCTGTCAGCCAGATGCTCCTGCATCAGGATCCCGGGGTAAAAGAAAATCATGGCTCCGTTCCATGAGCTCCTCCACTGAATAACCAACCTTCTGTATTTGTGCCGCGTCGAGCCACGAAATGTCCTCCATTGGACGGCCTTTCCACTTGACGAGATATCGTAGATATTCCTTCCTACATGTCTTCTTGGCTACATGGGTACTGAGAATCCCTTCAATCTCATGGGATTGAGCCAAAGGCATATGCCACTTCCAAGAACTGTCTTCAACTTGGGTGTCCCGTTCTGGCCATACCACACTGTCTTCCTCTGTTTGGGCAGTATATGGGAACAAGTCAGCCACATTGAAAATAGGTGATATGCCTATATCAGGTCGCAGCTGAATTTCGTAGGCGTTGGCTGAGAATTTACGCAAGATCTTGCAGGGACCAATTTTTTTAAATTTTAATTTATTATACGCGCCCTTAGGAAACTGTTCTTGCACAAGTGTGTGAGGACCTCATCTCCAACATTAAATTGTACTTCTCTTCGCCTTGAATCTGCTTGTTGCTTATATTTCTGTATGCTGTCCTGCAATTTTAATTTTACCTGTTCATGTAGTTCGCTCATTGCTTCGGCAAAATCTTCTCCATCCGCGCTTCTCCGCTCTAATTTTCCCAAATCTCGTAGTTCATGTATTCCCTAAGGATGCATGCCATACAAGATTTGGAATGGGTTGTGTCCGGTGCTACGATTGGGCGAATCGTTATAAGCGAATTCCGCCTGAGCGAGAGCACGATCCCATAACCATGATTTCCCCAGCCAAAGTCCGTAATAAATTTCCCAAAATCCTGTTCACCACTTCCGTTTGTCCATTAGTTTGCGGATGATACGCAGAGCTGAAATCCAATTGCGTGCCCAACTTTTTCCACAGGGTGCGCCAAAAGTGTCCTGTGAATTTTACATCCCTGTCAGAAACAATAGATCTGGGTAGGCCGTGTAATCTAACAACCTCCGTGAAAAACAAGTGAGCTACGTACGTGGCATCACTAGTTTTCTGGCAAGGAATAAAATGAGCCATTTTTGAAAATCTATCTACCACCACCAGCACTGGGTCATACCCCCGCTGCGTTCTAGGCAGTCCCAAGACAAAGTCAATGTTGACTGAGTCCCATGGCCTGCTCGGAACAGGTAGTGGCGTGTAAAGTCCAGTATTCTAACTATGTCCTTTTTCCAGTTGGCAGACTTTACACCTGTTCACATATCGTTGTACATCCCTGTGCATTTTGGGCCAGTGATAAAAGTGTCCGAGCTGCTCCAAAGTTTTGTCTATGCCAAAATGACCGGCTAGACCCCCACTATGTTTTTTCCGTACAATATTTTCCCTCATTGAACAGTCCGGGATACATAACTGTCCACCTCTGAACAATAGTCCTTCCTGCAAATTGTAGTCCAACCATGGACTTGTATTCCTCAACACGGGATTTTGGCAGGCTTCAAAGGCTACTTTGAAGTCTGTGTCTATTTGGTACAAATCCTTTAGATGTTCAAATCCCATCACCTATATTTTACTTTCCTGTAAGAGCAAAGCTCTTCTGCTCAAAGCATCTGCCACTTTATTGGCTTGCCCACTAATGTGTTTTAACATGAAAGTGAAACTCTACAAGTATTCTACCCATTTGGCGTGCTTATGGTTTAATTTGTACTGCTGCATTACATATTGTAACGCTGAATTATCAGAAAATAATACAAACTCGTTGCCCAGCAGGTAGTGTCTCCAATGCTTTAAAGCTTGGACCACGACATAAAATTCCTTGTCATACGAGGAGTATTTATGCCTGCTTTCATTTAATTTCTCACTAAAGAATGCCACCGGTCTATATTCCTGACTGAGCATAATGCTAATAGCTGTCCCACTTGCATCACATCGAACCTAAAAAAGTTTGTTAAAGTCGGGCAACCTCAATATTGGCCTTTCTGTAATTTTCCACTTCAAAAGCTGAAAGTTGTCCTCTATTGCTCTGGTCCAACAAAAAGGCTGACTGGCCTTTTTGATGGTGTCTAGCATCGACGCGCAGATTTCACTGAAGTTCCTAAGAAATTTCCAATAAAAACTTGCCAGTCCGTGAAAACTACGTACCTCAAATAAGCTCTTTGGTGACGGCCAATTTATGATTGCCGCAATCTTTTCTGGGTCCATCTTCAATTCATTTTCCGCAATGACAAACCCCAAATAGACCAGTTCCTTCTGGAGAAAAGTACATTTCTTTAAGTTTATCAGTAGCTTGTTCTGATGCAACTTCTCTAGCACCCTTCGAACATGTTGAAGATGTTCTCCTTTCGTTCTACTGAAAATCAAAATATCGTCAAGATAAACTATCACAAACTTGCCAATAAATTCTTTTAACATCTCATTCATCAATCTCATAAAAGTACTAGGAGCGTTGCTCAATCTGAATGGCATGACTAGCCATTCGTACAACCCTTCATTAGTCTTGAAAGCTGTCTTCCACTCATCTCCTTCTCTAATCCTGATCTGATGATATCCACTCTTCAGATCAATCTTCGTGAAATAAGCTACCCCGCTAAGACAATCCATCATGTCCTCCATTCTGGGTAGGGGAAATCTGTACCGAATAGTGATTTTATTGATAGCTCATGAATCCGTACACATCCGCCATTCTCCACCCTTCTTGGGTGTGAGTACTGTTGGTACCGCACAAGGGCTCAAACTTTCTCTGACCAGTCCCTTATCCAGCAACTCTTGCACCTGTTTACGAATCTCTTCATTATCCTTCGGGCTCATTCTATATGCTGCCTTGTTCGGTAGGCTTGCTCCAGGTATGAAATCGATATGATGGCTAATGCTCCTCTTGGGAGGCAACTTATCTGGTAAATCGTCGACTACAATGTCCTTAAATTCTTCTAACAGCTCCTGAATCTCTATAGGAAATTCTGACTTTTCTGTGTTCAACAACACTGTTTTAGTCCTCCTTACAATCGCATAATTCACCTTGTTTTCCTCAATCTGTTTAAAAAATTGTTTTCCTCCTATTAACAATGCTTTTGTTCCACTTGATTCTGCTGCATCCTCCTCTTTGATGGGTACAAGCGTATGTTTGACTCCATCTTTCACAAATTTGTAACAATTCTTCTTCCCATCGTGCATCACCTTCCGATCATACTGCCACGGTCTCCCTAGCAGTATATGGCACACATCCATTGGTATAATATCGCAGACAACCTTGTCCTGGTATTTTCCAATGTGAAATTCAACCTCGCATTGTTCATCAACTAATAGTTGGTGGCCTTTCTGTAGCCATGACACCTTGTAAGGTGTGGGATGCTTAAGTGGCTTCAATCCCACCTTTTCCATCATCTCAGTGGCAACTAAATTATCTGTACTTCCACTATCTATGATCAATTTACAACACTTTCCATGTGATTTGCAAACTGTTCGGAACACTGCCTTCCATTGGGTCTGTTCAGCCATCTCCTTGGCTGGCTTCAAGAATACTTTGTTTAAAACTAAAGCCTCTCCTGTCTCTGCCACATTTTCTACCTCCCGGGGCTATGCTTCAGCTTCCTTAGGCTGCGCAACAAATGCTCCCCTCTAGCCAATGTGCTTGGTTTCCGGGCATTCGAAGGATCTGTGCCCCCACTTATGGCACCTGTAGCACTAGACATTAGTCCCCCTTCCACGACCATTTCCTCTTCCCCGCTGATATGGCCGACCTCCTCTGGTGCTATCTCCCTTCTCTGCAATCCTGAAGCTCTGGAGCTGCTGCCTTCTTTGCTGTTAGTGGCAGTTCTCCCTTTTCCGTAGGACTGTCCTCATCCTCTCCTATTATTCTGTTTCCTGTTAATCTTTTCTTCAGCCTTTACAACACTCTGAAAGGCTTCTTATATATTTCGTGGAGAGAGAATACTGATCTCATCTAGTATTTCCAGCCTCAAGCCATTCACGTATCTCGCTGTCTTCTCTAGAGTATCATCAGTACCACCAGGCCGCAAGTTTACACGATAAAACTCCTCTGTGTATTCCTTTACGGTCATACCTTTCTGCCTTAAATTCTGCACTCGTCGATAAAGTTCGACCTGATAGTCTTTAGGAAAAAATCCGCCTTTCAGTTTTTCCACCATCCTTAGCCACTTCCTTATCGGTAGCTTGTTCATCCTCTTCCTGTCCGCTTGGACACTATCCCACCATAAAGTAGCGTGTCCTTTTAACTTAGTTGCAGCAAATCTAACTCTTTTGTCCTCACTAATCTCTTCATTTTCAAAATACTTATCTAACTCACTTACCCATTCCAGCAGAAACATCTGCGGATAGACTACCATCATAGTTAGGGATCTCAGGTTTGGGTTTGCTGCTGGCTAATAGTACCGATCTCAAAAGTCTTAACTCCGGGGCTTCTTCCTCTAATCCGTCCATAGCAGTTACTTCCTCTTCTTCACTATCATTCCCAAGTTTTGGGTCTCTTCTCCTTCCTGCTTCCATTGCTTCTAAGCGAGTAGTAAGGACTCTCAACTCTTCCCTCAAGCCCTCGTCTGCTACTCTGCGCACACCTCTTCCACGTCCTCGTCTTTGAACTTCCATATCCCCTTTTTTACGATTTCGTGCTCTGATACCACTTGATGGGGCCAACCCATGTGGTCCCGCCGTCAACGTGCTCCACTTGATGGTGTACCAACAAATAATAATATTAATCAAAGATTTTTTGGATATATGCAAATTGGTTTAATCTGCGTGGAATTAAATGGGGGTTACAGTGATTTGTATGTTGGTTGTTTGTTTGGTGGACATCTGTCCCTCCTTGGAATTCTATGAACCTACCTTGGTATAGGGTTTCACCACCTTCGCTCTCATTTGGTTATTCGTTGTTTCTCTTGGTCATTTGTTCTGTGAGCTCTCGACAACCTCTTGTAGCTTCACTGTGGATTTGTTCGTTTTTTTTTGTGGTTTATTCGCCTGGTTCTCTGAGCTGCGTGCTCCTGGTGGCCTTCACGGCTTCAATGTGGTTTCCTTTGGTCTGTTCGTGGTTTTATTT